>VZTQ01004259.1:194168-212334 GCA_013400755.1 Pelecanoides urinatrix | reverse complement strand
GGGGGGCAGCGGGGGGGCCCACAGCGGGCTCAGGCTCGGGAGGTGACGGGGCGCAGAGGCGCGGGGGCCCGGCCCCACGGAGGGATGCCAAGCCCTGGACTGGGGTGTTCTCCCCCCGTAGTGTTGTTCCCACTGGTGCAGCGGAGGGGAAGAGGTGGGTGCAGCCTCGGGGAGTTGGGTCCCCCCCTGCGCCCCGCGGTCCCGGCAGCAGCACCCATCGTCCCTCCCGGGGAGGCGGCAGCTCCCGCGTCGGCATCTGGGTCCGGCTCTGATTTCCCGGAGGCGTTCGGTGCTCGCTGGGGTTGCGCCGGAGCCGCAGCCGGCTCAGCTGGGGCCTTTGGGGCGGCTGCGCTCCTTCCCCTCTCTCCAAGACGCCGTCTGCGCCTGCCGAGACGGTTCCCGAAGCCGGCGCCGGTGGCCTCCTCCTCCTCTCGATACCTGTCCCAGCACGGATCGATGCCGTGCTCAACCCGGCAGTGCTAAAACCTCGCCATCAACTTTCTGCGCCGTTCCTCCCGCGTGGCTGCGGGAGCGGGGGATTTATCTCCCCACATCCCCTTTAGACGGGGGTGCTTTGCGCTGATGTTGCAACCAGAGGAGCGTGCGGCGGGACTCGGCGTCCCCGGCGGTTCCTGCAATCTCTTCCCCTCCTGAATTTCGCCCTCCTGCAGCCGTAGCGGGACGAGGGTCGGTGAACCTGCTCAGAAGTCTGTGCCGTGGGCTGCACCGGGGGCTTCTGCCTTCCCCGCTTCCCGGTGGGCTCGGCAGGTGCCGCAGGGTCCGAGCCGCTGGCCGGAGTCGCAGGGGACAGCGGCTATCTTTAGGGCTGTGTTGCAACAGAGGGGTGTGCCTTGGCTCGGCGCTGCCGGCAGCCGCCTCCTCGCCTGAGGATCGACTTATGTCAAGGTTCCCGCATGGGAAAAATCAACATTTGCTCTGCGGTTTGCAGAAGCGGGTGTTGGGGTGCCCCGTCCTCCGAGGGGTCCGTAGCGGGGCTGCGGGGCTGGCCCCGGCGCGGGGCTGAAGTCTGGGGTCGGGCGGTGCTGGCAGCTGCCTGCAGCGGGGTCGCTGCCAAGGCTGCTGGCCGGCCCCGCCGGCTCGGGCGGGCAGGGGCTGACGTCAGGCGACGCGCGAGGTCAGGCTGTGCAGGGTGCGCGGGGCTGTGGTTCGGCGCGGGGTGCGCCAACAGCCCCCCGGCACTGTCACGCCAGCTCTGCTGTCACCCGGCAGCGCGACCGGGTGAGCCGGGGCAAACGGCCGGGGACGGGGAAGGCTGATGGTGCGAGGAAATCTCTGCTGCCCCGCGGGAGAGGGGCTGCCCTGGGGCACGGGAGCAAGTTAGGTTCTTGAAGATGCACCCCAAAACCGTCTCCATCGCTCTGCTGCTCCCTTCCTAAGGCTTTAACGAAGGCATGGACACGGCTCCGGCAGCAGCGCACGCTCCCCTCCCTGTCCTCTTTCTGCCGGAGTAACCCGGTTAGTCCGTGGGAGTAACTTGCACCCGTGCCAGAGCTTCAGGTGACACGGGACTGAGCTTCCCTGTTCGGCTTAATCCTTCCTCCGCAGCCGTTGCTGTGCTTGTGCTAAACGTGCCCGTGAGTGATGCTGTGCCCGTCCCCGAAAGGAGGCAGCTGAAACTTGTGGAGCAGTTCGTGTCCCCCCGGGTGCGCAGCCGTGGCTCGGCTCCTCTCGGAGTGCCGGGGTGTGCACAGACGTGGGTCTCCCCCAGCTCGTCGCGGCGCTGGCAGCCCCTCCTGTTTCTCACCCAAAGCGGGGCACGTGCCGCTTCTGCGTGTCGTGATGGTAACGGCAAGTCAGCGGCAGCAGAAAGTTCCTCCGTGCATCAAACTGCTTCCCCGTGGTCGGGCTCAAGCTGTTTTGCGGGCGACGGGAGCCTCCCCCGTCCCTTTGCTTGGCTTTGCCTCGCGCTTAAGAGAAACTTCAGGCCTTCTCGAGAGGGTTTGAAACCCTGCCGAGGAGAGAAAGTGCCTTCTCATCCGCGGCGGTGCTGCTCTGACGAGGCTCTCTCCTCCCCGCACGCAGCCTGGCAGCTGCTGGAATTGCCTGCAGCCGCATCTCTCCGCACCGCACGTCCCCCCTGGGCTGGCGCGGGCCTTTTGGAGCCGCCGGTGGGTGAAGATCGTTCGGAGGGTAAGCAAAACATGAGCCGGTCTTCGAGCGAGGGACTCTGAAGATATGTCACTAATTTAATATGTAACGAAGCTTTTTCTGAGCTCCATCCGCAGCCGTTCCCCAGGGAGGAGAGCAGGCTGCAGATGGTCCCTACCCCGGAGTGCAGATATCGTCCTTTCTGTGCCAGGCAGCATTTTACCTTTGTGCGTGTTCCCAGCTGCAGGAAGAAGCTCAAGGCCGTGGTGGCTGGAAGTTTGGGGTCAAAATTGGCTCTTGGCCACGCTGGATGCTGCGGGTTGGAGGTGTGGGAGCTGTCTGAGGTGTGATTCACTGGGGGGATGGACTCACCCACCATCAGCCTGGAGATTTCTCTTTGAATGAGCTGCCTGGGAAGGATTTGGATGTTTTGGTTTCCCTTTTATGCATTTTTTTTTCTTCACCTAGTGATCTGTGCGAGGCTCTGAGCCAGGCTTTGCGGGGAGATGCTGCAGCCGGCTCTCTGTGCTTAGCCCAGGACCAGTGCTGGGTGTGGGACCGTGGCCGGCGCGTGGGGACGGCCCCTCTGAGCAGTCTCCCACGCCGGACGCTCCGCCGAGGCCGAGGTGGTTCGGTTCGTGGCTCTCGGAGTCCCTTATGCCGCGAGCACCGGGGGTGTCCCCGGCTGGGCTGGCGGGGACAGCCAGGGTGGGCTCGGTGGAGCTGCGCGTCCCCGGGCTGGTGGGGTCCGTCCGAAGCGGCCGGCCCGTCTGCGCGCTTCTCCCCACTAGAGGCTGCTGATGAACAGAGCATTTTTCTTTCCCTGGCTCTGACGGAGCAGCAGGGTCTTGAATTTGCAGGGCTGAGCATCCCGGCCTGAGCTTTTCCTGCTGATTCACCCTGGAGACAGCAGCGGGCTTCCCCCGGCAGCGGCTGGCCGGGTTCAGGGGGCACATCTGCTCCTGTGCCAGGCCCACAATAGATCTCTGCACTTCATTAGGTCTTAATTAGGCAAATGCACCGGGACCATGTGTGAGGCCATTGCCAGGGGACACGGATCGTGTGTGGAGCCGGGTACCGGGGATGCCGGCTCCCATCCCGCCTGCCTCGGGGGTGCCCGCGGGGTTTTTCCAGCTGGATGCTGAATGCGGAATGAGTTCAGCCTCTCATATTGTTTTCCCGGAGGATGTGTGTACGGCGATAACCGCTTCACCCCTCCGGCGTATCCCAACTGGCAGAAAAGCCAAGGATTAGTTCAGCGATGGAAGGGATACTTCAACGCTGGGCACGGCTGTGGCGGCCCGGTAAAGCCGCCCGATAGACACAAAGGAGACTCTTCTTCCAGGGCAGCTGCTTTAGCACCTAACGCCTAGGCAGGATGGTAGTCTGGAAAACAACCCCGGACCCTGGGAAGATGATTAATCACATAACAATTAGGTGTAAAATGAAAGGCAGTTGCTGCCGCATGGTTACAGCTGCAGTGGAAGGTGCCTGGGAAGGAGTTTGTGGTGTTGCACAAGACCCCGCTGCCTTTGCGAGGTGCAGGCACTGCCGGGAGGGCAGCGCGGTGCCAGCTGGCTCCGGCACCGAGCAGGCAGCGCGGCTTCCCCGACAATGGCAGAGCGGCGCTTTACATAATCTGGGACTTGCAAAACAAGCTTGAAGGTCTGGAAAATCCTCCTGCTATTGTTGGTGCTCAAAGTTTGCTGAATTTCCTGGTTTGATCTGCGGGTCTGGTTTTTGTTTTGGGACCGCAAAGGGGAAAAATGCACTTTGCACAGAGGAAAGAAAAGAGCATCTGTGGCGTTTAATCCATGCCTGCTCCTTAGATGAAACTATTTTTGTGGTTCACAAGAGGTTTTGAGCAGCTGCTCACAGCTTTGTAGGGCTGCGGAGGACTCTTCGTCTATCCAATTAGCATGGTTTGTCTCTAGTCCCCTCCTGATGCCCCCCGAGAAAATCCTGAACTACCAGGCGTGGGGCACCGTGGGCAGGGCACACACAGGCACCATCTGGGCTCCCGGCCCGAGTGGCTGCTCAGGGGCAGAAAACAGCGGGTCAAAGTGGCTTTGTGTTGTCTGAGCCTCATGCGAGTCGGACCCTGCTGCTCTGGGAAGGCTCTAAAGCTGCCTCTCACTTGCAGATTTTAGGAGGAGAGGCTGGAAGGGAGCTTGGGTCGTCTTATTTTGCTGTGGCTCTTAGGTAGAGTTGTCTGCTGCTTCTTCCTGCAGCTTGGTGATTTGAAGGCAGCGGGGAAAACGGACCCGGGAGGATGCTGAGGCTGCGGACGGCGGCGGGCTCACGTTGCCTGGCCTCTGGGAAGTGTTTTGGGGTGTAGGGCCTGCCCTTGCTCCTCCATTTGCTCATCCCAAAGCCTTTTGCCAACACAACTAAAGCCACTGTGTGTTGTTCAATTAAATGAATGTTAAAATGTTCTCTGCTCCTGTTCGTAAATAGGTGACTAAGAAACCTGCCTTCTCCTGCTGTTTCTGGGAAAGCCAGATTTCATAGCAAGGAATGAGGCTAAGTTCTTGCTGTTCCACTTAATGTGAGGCAAGTTTTGGCACCCTGGTAAGCAGCAAAAAAGGAGGAGGAACCCTGGCCTGACGGCACAAATACATCCTCTTATTAGAGGCGGCTTCAAGCTCCTTTCATGTTGGTAATTACATCTGGCCACGGTTGACCTGAGCTGGATTTGAGCAAGGGGGTGTGAGGCTTGACGTGTGCTGGGAGTCTTTGGAGTGACCAAGCTCCGACCGCAGCAGTGTTAAAACAGTCTTATAGGTGTTGCAAACAAGCCAGCGCGTCGCAGCGATGGGGTGGGAGACGTGGGGAAGCTCCGATCTTGCTTACAGCCTGGAGAACCCGGTGTCGGTGCTGAGCTCTGCTTGGCGTGGGTGGGAGATGGGGTGGACCGATGTCTGGAAGCATCGTTGTAGCAGGGCATTAACACAGCTGATGCGTTACAGCGTTTATCATGCTGTACGTGACCTCCGTGAGCTGATCCCTGCTTGATTGCTATCTCCTGATTGCAGTGATGGTTTAGCTGCTTGCCAGACAGCACCAGCCTTTAAGGGCTTATATTTCTGTATCCGCTCTCCCAAAACCCTTGGAGATGGGGTAAGCTGTTTGTGGGCACTTCCAAACTTGAGGGGAGCTCTTTCTGTGCGTTGAGGATCTGTATCAAACAGGAACAGCACCGAGTTGCCTCCCTGCATCTGCGTGAACCTGAACGCCGAGCCCGGGAGCAATGGAGGGCAGATTCTGGCCCGGCCCCGAGCCACGTTGGGCTGTAACGTGACTTTCTCCGTTTGTGTTGATGTTGTGCTGGGGGTGCCTGTGTCTGAGGTGGAGGTGAACCTCTCCCGTATGGTTGGGATTGGCCTCGGCCAAGCTGTGGCTGGCAGATGGGGTCAGCGCTGCTCGGGGATTTTCTCGGATGCGGAGTGAAGGCTTTTAATAGCAAATGTGGTTGTCTATATCATCGCGCAGCTTGAAACCTGTCCCTTAAAAATACCGACTGGCAGCTGGGATATGGCTGAGCGAGAGAAGTCCAGTCTTCTCAGAATTTTTTCCCTAGTTTTGAGTAAAAATGAAATATGGTTTAAACTTATCGCTGGTGGTGCTAAAGTGCTTGTGGGTGCAGTTCCTCCCGGGGAGGCAGCCTGGAGAAAGCCCTGCCTTTCTCGGGAAGGTCGCTCGGCCCTGTGTGACGGTCAGATCCTTCCTGGTGTGCTGTGCTGTGTCAGATCCTGTGCCTCAGCTGAGTGCCAAGACTTCAACCTTCTAGGAATGGCAGCGGGGGCCAGTGTGGGTTTCCCTTGCTGCCAGCCCATGGGTGCATTGCGAGCGGCAGTCGGAGGTGTTGGGGCAGCATCCAGAGTTGCAGATGGCTCGTGCTGGGGTTGCAGCGCTGTTTGATCCATCCAAGCTGCCTTTTGGTGGGAATACACAAGATACCCAAGTGCAGAATTGATCCATGCTGCTGCCCAGGCTTTTTCCTGGTGCTGCTGTTTTTTCTTCACTGTAGCAGGAGGCGAATGTGGTTACGGCAGCTTCCTGGCTCTGGCAGTTTGCTTCTTGCTTCCCCTACAAACTGCCTTCAAACTTCTTGGCTTTCTGGCCCCCTGTTCTGGTCGATACGAGGCTGTTATCGGAGCTCAGCAAACCGTGATGATCACATCCAAGCGCTGTACCTCAAACCACCTGGCAGTGCTGGGCTGGATGAAGAAGCTCATTTGCATGGGGTGGTTAATTCTCTGTATGTTTTAATCTCTGCGACCATCTGTGTTCTGGCCTGGGCTGGGGAGACGGGAGCTCTTGGGATTTATTCCAGGAGGTGAACGTGGAGGGGACTGCTTATTCTGTGTCTGCCGAAAACTGCCCCGGGTCAAAGCAGGACAGCCTCATTAACTCTGGAAACAGTTGTTCCTGCATCTTTAGGCAAGGAGGCCTCAATGACGTGTCAGTTCTATCCTGGAGGCGCATCCCAAAAAGCTGCAGGGCTCAGGCTCGGGCAAAAGGCACTTACTGAAAACGGGGTGATCTGTGAATGCTTTCCAGCATACAAACCCAAACGTGGAGGGTCTGCAGTGGGCTTGGCTGGCACCTTGGAGGGCTGAGGTCCCTCCAGGGAAGGCTGCATTGGTCTGGAGAGAGGTAGTGTGCGAAAGCATCTCCTGGCCACCCTAAAAGCCCTGCCCCAGGTTGTGGCAACCTCTGGGGTATGAACCTGCCCCACCAGCAGCTACAGCAGTCTCTGCCCTGGTGAACGTCAAGGCTGGAGCTCAGATTTGAGCTTCAGAGGCTGCTGATGAGACTAAGTTCCTCAGGACAGGGGTGGTCACACTCAGCACCAAAACCAGGGGACCAGTACCTATAGGTGGGCTGCAGTAGCATCTCCAAAGAGACCTGTGCAGGCTGCTGCTGACCGAGAGAAGCTTTTTTTGCAAGCAATGCCTCAAGTCTCCTATGTTTTGGGTTCTTACATTTGCAAGCCTGAGGCTCTGCAGCTCATGGCAAGAGCCCCAACCAGGATCCCGCTGACCACAGGCTCTGCACGTGGCACAGGCGGCGCTTGCTGCGGGCTCTGTCGAGGAACGCCCGTCCCGTGGGGCAGCACGGCCCCGCCGAGCCTGCCGCTGACATCCGAACCCAGAGGGAACAATCCCTGCCCTGTAATTAAGCTCTCTTCTGCTCCTGCTCACCATACTAATGAGTAGTCTCGTGGATGTGCTGCTTGCAGCCGCGGTGCTTTGGATCCTCTGTGGGGCTTAGGGGCTGGAGGTGGCTTTCCAAGGGAGCCACCTGCAAAGGGCAGAGCCAGACTCCGTCCTTGATTCATTGGGGTGAAGCTCGTGGGCTGGGAACCTTTGACTTTAAGGGTTTTCCCCGACTGCACCTTATCGGACGGCACCCTGCATGCTGTAAAGTGGCCTGCCAACAAACACCCCGCTCTCTCAAGTGAGGAAAAACCTTCTGGCTGTTCATGCTGGCAGGGCCGGGCAAGATCGAGACGTTTTCCCAGCCTTCGGTTGAAGGACCAAAGCTGCCTCTTGAAAGGAGAGCTCTTCACCTGCTTGCCAGGCTCTTGACATCAGCGGATAATAACACTTAAAACCAGCCAGCGCTCCACCTTAATCCTCTCCTGGTTCAGCAGTTGGGGGTTTCAGTCTCGCTGGAGATGACAGCCCTGGGGCTGTCAGCGTTGCAGTGCATCCCAAAGGATGGGCGCGGGCTTGTGTCCGTCTGTCCAGTGTGGCAGGGGGGCTGTGGAGGAGTCCGGCACCGTGCTAGACTTCCCCTGTGTGCCACGAGTGTTCAGCTGTCCACTCGTGTCAAGCAGGTCCCTGGACCCTTGGTGGGGCTGCGGCATGGACTGAGGATCTGGCTGGATTTTGGGACCCACTCGGGCCGCAGCGTGTGCCCGCTGGAGCACGCAGCTGACCTCGCTGCGGCTGAGAGCACCGTTGCTCTCTTGAATCTCTTCATTTAGTTAATGATCCTTTTGTTGAGAGGATTAGGGTTTAGAGGCCTCTGGCAGAGTGTTAATTAAATTAAGTCTATGGGTGCTTTGTTGAGTTTTTAAAGCCCACTAGAGGGCTCAGTTGGAGCCTGTGGAGTTGGGGCTGGAGGCGCGGGGCCATGTCCATCCCCTGCAGAAGTTTGCACGAGAAGTTATGTAAGGCCGGAGGAGCCGGACGGACGCAGAAGCGCACGGGGCCAGTCTGCAGCCTCCGCACCGCGCTCGCCGCTTCTCCAGCCCGGCTCTGCCCAGGCCTCGGTGGTGCCTGACCCGTGCCGTGCTGCTCCGGGCTCCGGCCGGGGCTCCGGAGGCTGTACAGGACGCCTGCGTCACTGCTCGCTGTATTATCAGCGTTAAGTAATGTTGGGCTAATTTTTTTTTTTTTTCCTTCCCCATTTGGTGTTTACATTTCTAAGAAGTGGCTCGACGTGAACGTCCGGTTCCACCTTCAGTTCTGGGAAGAGTCAGACACCGAAGTTCGCTTACGTGAACTCTGCTTGCGGTGCTCATGTAAAATATAAGTGTGAGCACTTGGTTTTGTGGCTTGAGGGATTTTTCTGGTGGGTGTGTGGGGTTTTTCATGTTTAGCTGGAACTGCTTATTAACCAGTATCTGTTCTCCTTTCTCTTCTATACACTGCCCCGTGATGGATTTTGGTGCCTCGCCCGCGTGGTTTGCCCGGCTGTCTCATCTCTGGGTAAGTACCTGCTTTGTTAGATCAGTGGGGGGAAATAGCCGCAACGAATCACTTGGGCTTAAATAATGAACTGAACTGTTTTTTCTGTCTTAAACTCTGGAGCATTGATTGTTATCAAACAGTGGGATTTGTCTTGAGTGTGTCTGTGTGTGAAGATTTTGGATATTGAAAATCACTTCATATAGCAATTTCCAGGCCAAGTTTATAACATGAAAAAGCCCCCAGCAGTAGTTTTTCTGTCAGCCTGGGCTGCAGAGCACTGACCCGGCGATAAAAGCACAGTAAGCGCCAGCAAGTGAGCAAATGGAAGTGAAAATGTTTTTGGTAGTGGAAAGCAATACTCACTGTTTCTCCCCAGACTCCTGACAGCTGCTGGTGGTAAATCAGCGCCCTGGTTGTGTAAGGGGCTCTCTGAAGGCCGGAGCACAGCGCTGGGCTGGCTTCCCCTTTGCAAACCTGCAGATGCGCAGGGCTTCGCAGGGCACGGAGACGAGCCTGAGGCCTTTCTGGCAGGAGAGGAGGGGAAATTCATCTCGAGCTTGGAGAATTGAAGCGGGCACTGATGTTTCCAGCTTGCGTTTACAGAGATCCTGCTTTGCATGGGGGGAAAATCGTCCTGGTGGGGTGGATTCTCATTTCCCAGGAGAGGTTTGGTGCCAGAGCCTGGCTGTGAGGTGCTGTTTGTGCCTCTCCAAAGAAGGTGTGTTTGCTCACGGAGGAGGAAAGAAAGCAGAGGTTCTCTGGATGCAGTGGTGCCTTTGCATTGATTTGCTATCTCTGGAAACTTCAGAAGCTTTTAATTGACTTGTTTTTTAAAATTTAAAGTATCCTCCTGCCAATAAGCTTTCCCCTTTCCTGTCCATTACCCCCCCTTCCCCAGTAATATTCTCTTCTCTCCCAGTAACAGAAAGGACTGAGCGTATTTAGAGCAGCTCTGCTCCAAGCCTGAGCGCTCAACGTACTGCCAGTCACTGATGAAAGACTTGAAGGGAAAGCAGGGGAAGGTGCTGGGAACAGATTGCTTTATTATTAAACTCAGCATTAGTACATGATGCCTCATAGGGAAGGGCAGGAGAGATGAATCAAATCCAAGCATAAACCTGTTGTTCTTACACAGAAGTAAGTGAAGCACTGTATTTGGAAGCTGAGCAGCTCTCTCCTGTTCGTTACCAAGTCTCTGAAAGAATGATCATTAATTAACTAGAGAACCTGCCTTGGTCAGAGGTGCAGAGCTCCCATCCCCGCCAAACACCCAGCAGTCATTTGAATGCAGAATAGAACTCCTCTGCACAGAAGGTGTAACTGCAGGAAACGCAGGCTGGCAGCGTGCTGGCCGGGAGCTCGTATTTGGAGCAAAATGCAGGTACTCACTTGTGTGACTGTCGGAGTGGGTAAGCGAGAGGCACGCGTCTGCCAGCGCAGCGGCTGTAGCTGTGCCAGGCTGTCCCGGACCAGGTGAGCGGCAGCAGGATCTTCCTCCTTCGTGCTCGAGCAGACCGTCAGGACACGGTCACCCTTCTGGTTATCGCTGTGTGACAAGCCTCTGGTCAAGGGTGAATTTCTTCCTTGGGGAAAGCTGGTAACCTGAGGAACCCCTGGTTTACTCTCCCCAGAGCAGTCTCACTGCGACTTTCGTCTGTGTGAGCGGTCTGTTGTCTCTCATGTACTGCACAGAGAGTAGAGAATGGCTTTTCAGTGGTCCTGCTTATTATAGGCCTCTGGGGTTTTGACCCTGATACAAGATGAAATTTGCTGCTTGCTGAATACTTGGTATTAATCTTGGTAAGGAAATGAGAAAGCTGCGTGGTACCTTGTTAGCGATGGCAAAGATAAAGATTGTGTGGTACAGTTTCACTGGATCAGGGGCAGCCCTGACCTTCACCCAGCAAAGAAATCGGCAGGCTCAGGTTGCCTTTCCATCTTTAAGCCTGGCTTATCTCTTAGGTAAACATAAAATGCATAGGAGTTGTAGTAAGTGAATCTCCCCTCCTGGCCTGATAAGTGTTGGGCATCGGTCCTAAAAGTAACACACCAGCAGCTTCCGTGAAGGGATGCGCTACGAGAAGCTGGAGGGCAGAAACCGTGAAGAAAAATGCTGAAGATGCAGGTGCAGCAAGAGGAGCCTGTGACGTGTGAGGTTGTGCT
Organism: Pelecanoides urinatrix; assembly: GCA_013400755.1. Lineage (NCBI taxonomy): Eukaryota > Metazoa > Chordata > Aves > Procellariiformes > Procellariidae > Pelecanoides > Pelecanoides urinatrix. The sequence goes on along the minus strand of VZTQ01004259.1, from coordinate 201,358 downwards.
CTTGACCTTCAAGCTAAGATTGGCAACATATGTATGTTGCCATTATTTGAAGCCTGTCAAGAAATCCCAAGTGAGGTCATGCGTGCTGGCTGAAAAAGTGTTCAGAGCTATCTTTGTGGCAAAGGAGGTGGTAAGCGCAGTGTGTCCGTTAACGGGCTGCTGCTGGGCTGTGTCTGTCCGTACATTGGCATTGGTGATGCTGGGAGCCACGTGTTGTCATCTTAAAGTTTACCTGCACGTGAAATTGTTTTCCTTCTATCTCTTAATTCGTGGGTCACCTAGAGGAGTGCATTGCTTCGTGAAGCCATTGAACAGCAGTTGGGTTGTGAACTCGGGTCTCACCTTAATTCTTATTCACATATAGCTCAAAGAGGAAGAACAAATAAGGTCTCCTGCTTTTCCACTTTTCAGTGAGATTTTCGGCTTTGAACCTCTCCTGGAAATGTGGTAGCAGCCTATCTCTTTCGCTCGTCCACCCCTTCAGAAAAGACTATCAGAACCAGATGCGGTGTCAAGTTCTAGGGCTGGCTTAGCTCAGTGGTTTCACTTTAATGCTTCGTAAATAGTGAAATAGTTCTCATTGTGGTGTTTAAAATAGCAGTGCTGCCTTCTGAATTACCATCTAATTAAATGAAAGCAAAAACTCAAAAGTAAGTGAGCTTTCTGCATCTCTTGTGCATAAGAAAAGCTGTTTTAGTTGACCTAAAAACCAACATTGAAAAACAGCCTAAACAGAGATGCTTTCCTCCTAGCTCTGTGGGCAGTTTGTAGCAGTTGCTACTGTTCTTGGAGAGCCATTCATGCGGTGGCAGCTGCAAGCCTTCTTCAAAACAGTTACTCCTTTGAGACTTGCTTCCCTTTTGCTTGATGGTTGGAGGAACCCTGCTGTGGAGACAAATAATTAGAAATAAAAGATGGCAGCTTAATGATTATTAGCTTCTTTCTGATGCAGTCTGCGGTGAAAGCTGAATGCGGGGGTGAGATCCGGCTAGTGTGCACCTCAAAACTCTTGCTGCGTCTCTTGCTTGAAAGATTTACCATGTACACCATGTTAACTTGCAGCCTCTGTGGACCTGCAGAGCGTGCTGAACTAAGAGAGTTATATTATTAATTTCAGTAACAAACCTTTCTCAGAGAGGACAACTCTTAGCAATTAACTGTGACGATGGCAACAGTTCAGATGAAGCATGCTTCCTGCTCTCTCCTCCCAGTCTCTCCATCCATACCCACAGCTTTCCTCTACAACTTCTGATTTGTCTCCCTCTCCCCACTTCTAGTACTTCAATTCTGCCTATAAATCTGAACCGCTTTGGCTTTTCTTTATAAAATGAGCATGGAAAGATAGGACCTTAAATAAAGCCTCAAAATGCCTTATTTTGTAAAGCTCCAGAAAAACTGGCAGCATCGTGACGCTATCCTCTGGGATTTTGTCCTATTGATATTAATCTTTTTGAAGCTGGTATCCATGACTGCCAGTTTCAAAGGTTAATATACGGCATTTCAACCAAGCTGAGAAGTCTTTTTTTATTTGTGATATGGAAATGTGCACCAATTAATCATTGCGCACCTGCAGAAATGCCTCTCAGCAGACTTTGGCTGTGCTGTATTAGACTGTGGGATGATCTGTAGAAAGCGCTCGGGGTGACGGGTCTGATCCAGTTAGTAGCTTAAGACAAACCCTGCAAGGTCCAAGGAGATAGCAGGTAGGGGAAACGGCACTGAACAAGGTGGTGCAGAGATTCAACTCTATTTCTGGAAGAAAAAAGGTAGCCCGTGCTCTGTTTAGAAGTTGTATTTGCTCTCTGTAGCTAAAGTCTTCATTAAATAAATGTTAGGTCTTGCCAGGTGTCCCTCACCGAGGTGCAGGTCTAGCCTGCAATAACGAGTTGCTGTCAGTTGTCCAGTGCTGGCTTCACCAAGTTCACTGGCTTGGGTGAAATTGCTGTCCGGCCTTTGGATGACAAGTGATGCGTTAGTACAGGCTGGAGGGCTCTCTGAGCTCTAAATTACTGCTAGGTACACATCGGTCTAAATAAACCCTGATCTTGAAACTTTCCTTCCCTGAACCAAAGAGCTCTGAGTATTTTGAAGCCAAGGGATGTTCTTTGCCCAAATTGGTGGAGTAACAATATGGAGTCAAATCTGTGTTTGAGCAGCCTTTGGTGACAGCTTCACCTACCCGGTGCCTTTCCGGGGAGAAGCTGCAGCTCAAAAAACACCTACCTGGTGTTATTTCAATAGACCAGAGCCTCTCCTGGCTGCAGTTTGACTTCTCATCCGTGCAAGGAGTAAATCAGCCACGGACATCCTTTGTTTGTGGTATGGCTCTTCTGCCTCCCTGCCTTAGCGCTGGTCTCTAGGTGGCACTAACTGTTCTTTTTGGGTTTATTTCAACAAAGGCTGCATAGCTGAGCTTGTCCCCCACCGAATTGACAGCTGCGGCTCTGGACAAACTGGCTGTCCGTGTTTGGTTTAGGAGGCTGGTGCAAGGGCTTGAACTTCCTCCTGCTGCCCAAACATAGAGGTTTCCAGCAGCGTCTCCTGGAATTTCTTACCGAGGGGCAGGGAGTCGAGCACTCTCCATGAGCAGCACACTCCTCTATTTTTAGTTGTGTCTTCACTAAGACTGCTAGGGAATGAAAAACTGGTAAATGCTTGAAATGAGGGAGAGCTCACGACCTGATGGAGGTCAGCTCTATCTCTTGCAACGGCTCTTTCCATGGTTCAATCCATTTCTCGGGCTGTTTCTAGAGCTCAGGCTCATGCCATGCTGACTCTGCCTTTTCCTGAGCCTGCACTGCTTGTATTCACAGCATTACCTGTAATTTATTCTCCAGGCTTTTTAAAGCACTTTCTAGATCCTTTAAGTGCAGCCACTCGTATGTTTAATACTTCCTACCCATACTTACGGGGAAAAGTATTTCTTTCTCAGTGTAGAAACATTCACTGTATGAAAACTCGATGCTGCAATCTGAAGCTGACCCCCTCTAATCTTTAAATGGTGCATCTTGGCAGAAATGTGATTTACGCACTGTCTCTAAGCCCTGGAACAAAGCTGACTTTCCAGGGAGCTGTTCTTCCGTGCACTGGCATGCAGCCTGGAGAGAGCTGATGCTCCTCCATCTATTTTATTCCTCTTTCTTCTTGGAGCTAGTCAGCTGTGCCACAAGACACCGACTCTAGTGAACATCAACTTCATGCAAACCGATGAAACCCACAGTGGGAGCTTTTTGCATAAATTAACCAGATTCTGGGTGGGACGGGAATTCCTACGTGTACAGGCTTAGTTGCCCAGCCGTCTCCTCTGCCTTCCCCGTCTCCCCAAAAGGCATCTCATAAGCGAGTACCAAAAAGATGTAGTGGCTCGAAAGCTGGATTCTTCTGCCCACAGGAAAGAACATGCAGTTTTAGTTTGGCAACAATGGCCCTTAAAGGACACAACTCCTGCTGTTAAAACAACCAACGAAGGAAAACTCTCCAGTAGGAAACCACACAGAAAAGTATAGGAGAAGCAGCTTGGATTTAGCAAAACTTGAGTCTGACTGCCATGATGCCAAGTGGGGTTACAATAGCAAAATCACTTAGTCTCTTTAACTATGGCGGGTGCTGCTTGGCCCTTTAATAACTCGCTCAACAATGAATCGATTGTTGGTTTTGGAGAGTGCTACGATGGGCTGGACTAGATTTAATCTTTGGTTAAATACTTGATACAAAGCCAGGTGAGTGTAGATGTAGCAGGTTGCCTTCACTGCGCACACACATGTTGTAGCAAAGCGGTGCAGTGTATTCCAGTTCTTCGTGAAAATTTCTTGACTTTGCAATTCAGCCCGTCAGAGGCTTTTTCTGGCCGTGAATTCTGCTGTGCCCACCACTTTGTGTGCTAAATCAAGGGGTGAGGACGGGAGGAACGCAGCCTTAGCTGAAGCACCCCTTCCTTCTAGGTAAATCATTTACTTGAAATATCTTTGTTCTAGATCAACGTTTTACAGTAAAACGAAGCTTGTGAAGCCGAAGGGAGATTTCCTTTATACCTCATCCTGGCCGCCTGCTATCAGCCAAATCAGCACTGCTGATGGTGACAGTAAATCTCAGAAGAGGAGCCAAGGGCAGAGGGCCAGTAGCTGGCAAAACTGAGCCACCTGCTCTCCTCCCACCTTGTTTGCTCTTGTGAAATGGCTGCTGCTGCTCTGGAGGCTGCCACTTGCTCGCAAAATGTGTGAACGTGGCACGTAAACTGAGTACGCCTATTGTGCGTGTACAAACGGATGCATAATACAGGCACAACCAGCTTATTCAGAGCAGTAGTGGATAAATGATTCGGTTGACCAGCTTAATTTCTTTGTTTTCCTAGAACTTGGTGTAATCCTGAGTATTTCTCTTCACTTTAAATCCTGCTTGCTCTGGGGGAGGGAACACCGATACCAGTGTGATGCACGATTCCTTTGTTTAGACTGGCAATTCCTCACGTAGAGAAGTTCCTTGGGGTGAGGAGAGCTCTGTGCAGTTTATTGTTTTGTCAGTAACACTCTAGGCACGGTGTTCACCGGCACTGGTCTAAATTTGGTGCCTGTTTTACAACAAATCCTACCAGCAGCGCATCCTGCGGGGCCCTGCAGACCACTGGATCACCTTACAAAGGATTTTTTATTTTTAAGGAGAACTTACTTGAGCTGGATTTAATCTACTGTCTAGGTGCTCCTAAGATGCTAGAGCGCGTACTTCTGAGCCACTTGCTAGCCGCATGCACGTTTAACAGGCAGAGGATAGGGTTTGGCATCGCTCTCCATTGTGACCCAGTTGATTTGAACTGACCAAGTCCACTGGGATCTGAGCACTCACCAAGTGGCCTTTCAGCTTGTAAGGGACAGCTTCTGCCTTGGAGACCACAAACACATGCCTAAAATGAATCTAATTCCTCTCCTTATTCCTATATCCAGCAGCTGAATACCAAGAAATCCTGACTTATTGAAATAATTCTCAATCTCTGATTGACTCCTATAAAGCGACTTAAACCAGCTATAACTGGCAAAGTTCTTTAAATACTTGCAATCCGGGCTTGGCACAGGGCAAACTGTTCTTATAGTGAAGAATTTAAGAAATTTCCATTACTTCCTATGGGATTTCAGAGGTCAGTTTGGGGCTGTGTAGGAAGGAGAAGGTTAGAAGCTAAGCCAGTGATTTACAGCTGAAGTGTGGTGTTGATGGTGGTATTTCCGTATGCCTTTGGGTGTTGTTTTTGGTTTTGGTTTTTTTTTGTGTGTATGTTTTGTTTGTTTGGTTTGTTTTTTTTTTTTCCTTTTTTCTGCACCCTACAAAAGGATTGCTTTGGCCTAGGTTCAAATTGCCCTGCCCCAGGAGAACATTTTCAAGGCACTCTCATGGCACAGACCATGTGCCTCTTTTCATGTCTAATGACTCTGCTGCTCTTAAGCTTCTCCGGCCGTTTGAACTCTCGGCCATTTGTTTGGGGTCTGAAGAGGCAGCAGCGTCCTTTGCCCTCGTGCACAGCATGTGCGGCAGCTTGCACTAGTGCTCCCTGTGGATAAATGCTTCACCTGGGAAATAATGGCTCAGAATATGGGAGCTGCTGCTTTCTGCACTCAGATTCTGGCAGATGGGGATCATCTGGTGATCTGAGCATGGTGGATGACGTGCTGCGTGGTGTTAAATCACCATTTTGATGCGAAGTTTTTGTTGCCCTGGTCTCTTCTCCGTATAATCTGCAATCTGCCGTCGGTCAGCGTGCGTGCGTGTTATGATGAAGCAGTGTGGTTTTGTTTGCTTGTTTTTCTTAATTGCAAGAAGCTGTTGCCAACCCTTCGCGTCCAAAAACTGTGGCTTCTTTGCTTGGTGGTTTTCTCCTTAAAGCCCTTTGGACTCGCGTTTCTCTTCTGATGAGTCTGTTTTCAGCCCATCCGTAGGTGAGCAGTAGCAAAGGCAGCAGTTATTGTGGTGGGTCAGCACCACACATCTGAGCATCCTCCATTCACAGCCCGGGCTATTAAAATGTGCTAATTTAATGCCATGGGGAGTGAAGTTGGAGCTTCAGGGCATTTTTCAGGGGAACTGCCCATCCCTGGTGCAGGAGCAGCAATTTACAGCCACCAGACCTTTCCCAGCCTGTGTCTTTGAATCAGACGTGCTCGCTGAGTCCAAGGAAACCACCAAATAGTCCAGATTTAAGGTGAAAATACCTCTCTTCCCTCCCATTAAGGAGCTTTTTGCAAGCGATCTCAACACTGAGACGAGGGGGGAGCTGCCGCGTTCTGTGTATTTTGGCAGAACTGAGTGTCATAGACATATAGAGGAGAAGGGGTAAATAGCTGTGAGAAGTGTGTTAATTTTTCTGGAAAATTGGGTTGGTTTGGCTCCCGTTTAGTACAAGTGTCCTTACTTGAGTGGTCCTCGCTAGTGAGGACTACAGCACGAGGATGAAGCCATCCCAACCAGGGTGTGCATCAGCCCTGGATATTATCTGCTGATGAAGAGGTAGGACGGTTGCTCTTAATGCAAGCAGAATAACGTGCCTGATAGCTTAATTCTCTTTGGGAGGCAAATGGAGATGCCTCGGTGCCGTGCGTCTTTTGGGGTTGTGTAAGTATTTGGGGGCTGGTCAGGCTGACGTGCTGGCAGCAACCTCTCTGGAGCCCCGTGGAAGCGCTGATGAGAAGCTGGGCAGCGTTTTGCTCTGGTGTATGTAGCAGGGAGAGCTGGACAGCTCTGGTTGACTAAAATAACTTATTATAATTTGGCTGTAGGCGAGGAAAAGCCTCGGTGCTGTTACGTGCACAGTTCCAAAGCGTCGGGCAGGTCCGTCTCCCCTGCGGGGCTGTGCTGGGGCTCCCATTTTTGCACCTTCACCAGCGTGGCTGTGGGGTTTTCTTGCTGACCAAGCGCTCGCCATCTCAATTGTCGCTTTATCGGCTCGGCACCCCATCGACTGAGCCAGTACCTGTTCGGTTCCCAATGGCCTTTATTTTTCTAAACATAAGAAACCCCCCCCCCGGGTCCTCCCTCCTGAGCTGGGCCACAACTTTCTGTGGGAGGCAGCGAACTGTATTTAGAATCTAGGTCAGGGAGGGAGGCGAGAGCAGCCCGCCGCCGCTCGGCGTTACCGGCAGGCAGAGCCCCTCCTGCCCCTTTCCTACCGGTTCCGGGCGGCGCCAAACGGATCGCGGCCCCCCTGCCCC
>VZTQ01004259.1:141755-194137 GCA_013400755.1 Pelecanoides urinatrix | reverse complement strand
GGCCGCGCGCGCGCGCGCTCTCGGCGGGCGGGTAAGTGCGCGCGGGAGCGTGTGCGTGTGCACGGCGAGTGTGTGCGTGCAGCGTGCGTGTGTGTGCATGGCGTGTGCGTGTGTGTGTGTGCGTGTGCAAACGGCGGATCAGCGCCTGCCCGCCGTCTCTGCGCTGTCTGGGCCTGTATGGTGTGGATACGTGTGTGTGTGTGTGTGCGCGTGCACGGCGCGTGTGTGCACGCGCGGCCAGCGCGCACGGCGTTATCTGCGCGCATGGTTTTTGCGCGGTGTGTCGGCGTGTGCGCGTGCCGGGTGTATCGGTGCGTCGCGGGGGTGCGTGTGTGTGTGTGTGTGCGTGTGCAAACGGCGGATCAGCGCCTGCCCGCCGTCTCTGCGCTGTCTGGGCCTGTATGGTGTGGATACGTGTGTGTGTGTGTGCCCGGTGTGCCTGTGCGCGTGCAGCGTGTGCGTGCGTGGGTCGTGTGCGCGGTGTATCTGTGCATGCACGCGGCGCGTGTGTTCACGTGTGCGTGGTCTGTGTGCACGGTGTATCGGTGTCTGCACTCCGTGTGTGTGCGTGGTCTGTGTGCACCGAGCTGCTGTGCGTGTAAAGGGTGCGTGTGGGGGGGTGTGTGAGAGTGCACGCGGGGGCTGCACCCACACGCGTGTGTGCGTGGTGTGTGTGGGGTGCACGGTGGTGTGTGTCCGCTGCGGTCTCCGCGTGTGTGCGCAGTGCACGTGCGTGTGCAGCCTGTGTGTGCGCACGGTTGTATCTGCGCGCGGCGTGTCCGTGTGTGCGCGCGGCGTGTCCGTGTGTGCGCGCGGCGTGTCCGTGTGTGCAGAGCGCGGTGTGCGAGCTCTCCGTGGGGGTGTGCGTGTCATGGAGCACTGCAAGCCAAAAGGCTCAGCCGGAGGGAGATTCTGCAGGAGGCGAGAAACGGGGGGGCATAGCGGGATGGGGGGACAGGACACGGGGGAGCTGGCACCCGGTGTCCCCCCCTTGCTGGGGCGGGGGGTGCCCGGGGCTGCCGGCGGCCGAGTCGGGGTCCCCAGCTCTGCACAGAGTCCATTGTGCAGGAGGAGGAGGAGGAGGAAGGAGACATGGCGGGGAAGAGCTGCGGCCTCTGCAAACCAGAGGGGCCCCGCTCGCCCACCCGTGGGGTGAACGTGGGTGCCGTGGTCTGGCACCGGCCGGGCATCCCGCTTCTCTCTGAATTTCAGCTGAAGAAAACACCTCAGCCCGCTGGGAAGCAACGCTCTTCAGCCGAAAGGATTTTCCGCCACGGCGTATTTTTATTTTTCATCTCCAGCAAAGGCAACGTTTACAATGAAAACGACTCCAAAGTGCCCCGGAATGAGTTAAAATCGCACCTAGACCACATCTGTGAGTCCCGCGCCTGCAAGCGTCCCGAGCGCCGTCGCTGATGTGTTTCTTGGGGAGAAGGAACTTGCTCCCCGTTTGTGTGCCGAGGGGGCCGTGTGCGGTTTGGGGGGGCTGGTTTGGGGCAGGGGCCGGCAGCCTTCCCAGCGGCGGGTGCGTAAATGTTTAATTAAGAATTGCACGTCCTGCTGCAAAGAGAAAATTTCTTGGCGACGATCCAAATTCTTGGGCAGGTGTTGTGCTGGAAATTATAGTTCAGTTATAATTCAGTTCTTTGTGTTGCAATTCAATTAAGGTGTTGGTAAAAATACAGAGAAGCAACGCAAGATTTTGTTTCTGAACAACGGCACAAAACCGATTTTTGCCTTATTTTGCTCTTTTATTTTTAGGATTTTAAGGCTTTCCAAATGCGCTAGGTTTTGTTTGCATAAGTTACATAGATCCGGAGGGATGGTCCTTCTAATTAGTTGATTCTCATTTCGCAATTGAGTTACTGAATGTAAAAATAATCCCTGTCGGATCTGGGGGGAGGAGAATACGGCGATGGCGATGGGAGAGGCGGGGGGGCTCTGACCTGGCTGCTGTCGCCCTTCATCGCTGTGGCGATGCTGTGGAGCGCGGTTCCTTTCACAATTAGCTGATTCAGCTGCCGCTGCCCCGGGAGCTGCTCCCTTCGGTGCCCCAGCCCTGGAAAGGTGGTTTTGTGGAGGTACAATTCTAGTTTTGGTGGTTTTTTTTTTTTTTTTTCGGTAACAGCTGGCACAACCATATTTTGAATTAATTGAGGCTTTTCCTGCAATGTTGTGGGGGTTGTTAATGGGGATGTCCTGCTTGCGGTGCGTGTCGGGTGTCGATGCTGCTAATGCACTTGATATTTGTTTTTTTACATCACGGTGCCAACCTCTGGCATCTTCAGTTACGTTTCCGTGACAATTTTGGGCGTTGGGTGTGATTGAAAAGGCAGTGGGGTCCTTTGCGTATCTCTGCTGACGTGGCCTTAATAAAGAAGGTGAGGATTTTCTAGGATTCCCATGAACAAACGTAATCCGCTGCAGAAGGTAAATATCAGGATAAACGAAGCGCTCCTTACCTTTAAAACTCAAGTAGAGCCTTGTGAAACAGAGAATGATGATTTTTTCCCCAACGTAAATGCACTAATTATTTCCTGCATCAGTTTAGATCAGAAGAACAGGAATTACCTGTGTTTTCAACTGATCTCACAATTGCAATTTAAACCAAATGCTTATCGGAAGCAAAGCATTGGAGGGGAAGGCAGCAGCAGCCCCGCTCCTGGCCCGGGCGAGGGGAGGAAGGACACTTCTCAGCCTGATTCGACACACCGTATGTCCCCAAAGCCTAAAAATGCTTTAGACAATGATACTCCAAATCTACAGCTTCTGTCTCCGGTAACGCGCTGCCAACTGCCCGCGTGCTCCGCATGAGCGGACGCGATATTTTCACTTGACAGCATTTGATTTTCAGAAAGTGGTAAAACATACCTATTCTGACGGCCCATTTACTGCTTGTTGAGCAAATATCTGAATTGATGGGAGGTAGGCTGGTAGGTACGTGGCTTCTCTAGTAAGCAACCGCATTTACAAATTAATTCGTTAGTGATCAAAGTGTTGCTGTGCCGGAGTAGCTTGCAGGCTTCCAGCCACGGGATGTTGGGATGCTCCGTGTGCTTTGATATGTTGATGGGTGGATGACGATGTCGGGAGTGTGGCACGTAACATGCTGGAATAAAATTGTATGTACAGAAGTGTTGCTGATGGAAGGCAGTGGCTCTGTACTGGGTTTTCACCAGGAGTTATTTGGTATCTCAAAGGAATCTTGGATTTTTGGTGTTGGTGAGGAAATCTCCGGCTCTTTGTCCTTGGGGATTCGTGGAGGTGTTGGTCCACAGCACCCGGCCAGGAGTTTCTCATCAAACACCTTTCCTTGATGCGTTCTCTAATGAGGGGCGTTTGATGAGAGCCTTTGCATTTGGGGGGACCGTAACAGTACCAGTTCTGCTGCAGAGCAGGTTTTTCTTCAGCCACTTAGTGCCACATTGCATCTGTTTCTTGGAAAAAGCCCGAGAAGTCGCTGCAGCTCAGGGATGCTCTGGGTGGGGAGAGCTCCGGGCTCTCTCCGGGTGTCCCAGCGTGGAGTAGAGAGACCGACCGGAGTGGGAGGCAGAGCGGGTGGAGGCGTGCGCGGCTCTGCGGACGGGGTGCTGGAGCTGGCCTGTGTTTGTGTGCTCCGCTGGTTAGTGTCTGGACTTGCTCTGCTTGCTGAAGCTGCTTTTACATTCATGGTAATAAGCAGTGATGAATCGGAGGTGTTGCTTTAACAAGGTAGTCTTTGAGGGGCCTGCAGCAGCCCTATGGGTGCAAATCGTTTCCTATTATAAACGTTATTTTGTGTTTTTAAACTCTGCTGCAGATCTACTGGTTCCTAACCGCGGTTCACCCCCGTGCAACTTTTCTGGAGCGTTAAGAAATGGCAGATATTGAGATCGTTCAGACTTGGAGCTGTGTTTCGTTGCTGTTGTGCATCTCTCCGGGGAAGCTCGATGCGAAGCTTTGCATCTCGAGTGGAAATTGCACTCTGGGCTCGGTGATCTTTTGCAATGTTTGTTCTGCTTTCTTGGTGCTTGGCTTTTGCCATAATCTTGTGTAGATTAAGCAGGCGGCTATATGTAAAGATTTCACCTTATACTTCTCATCTGCTACGCTAGTTTGATCAGTAGTGTGGTTCCTTAAGTTGCAAAGAACTGTAGGATGGGGCATAGCAGGGATTTATCTTTGTCCGTTGGATGGATTAGGTAGGAATGTTCATGGCTTGTGGTTAATCCAGATTAATAATATTAGTTTCTTTACGTTCAGTCTGCTGTTTATGCTTGTTTTCTGTTTATGTGAATTTTTGCTTGTGTAATGCCGCTAACATTATGTATTAAAGGCAAATACTTTTAATTTGTCTGTGTAGATGGACGAAATCTCTTTTTTTTTTTTTGGTAATGAAGCAGTTCCACAGAGAAGAAAATTGTGTGGGCTTGGGGCGTGTGTTTCAAGCGCTCGTACTCTTCCAGGGCACGCTCCTCCATTCTGATACAGGCTCTTTAATCAAATTCCCACACCAACTTGCTTTAGCTGCTGTGCTCGGAGCAAGCGTCTACAGCAGTGGTCTGTAATTTATAATTTATTAAGTCGCACAGCGCTTGAGCTCTGGTGCTTTTGGAGGGGACCGAGTATTTTGTATCTCCCTGATCTCGATGCAGAGCCTGGAAGACGTAGGAAGACGAGCAGCTCCGGGGAGCGTTACTGCCCGCAGCGCGTTTCTGGCGGTGGGAGAGCTGCGTGGCTGGCTGCGTCCGTGCCGTGGCCATGGCCATCACGTTGTGCGCTTCCCTCCCACGCCTGTATTTTCGGAGAGCGATCCCTTCCCTCTGTTGGCGAGGGTGCCATGGGATGTCAGCCGGGCTTTCCGGCAGGTTCACACCATGAAATAACGTCCTCCTTGGCCACCCGAGGAGCCCGACAGCCTGGACTCGCTCTGCTCGAACCGAGGTCCTTCTCGCGGGGGTCAGGTCAGCCCGAGTTGTAACCACAGCAAAATACAGCGGGGATGGAGCCCTGCGGATGGAGGCAGGGTTTGGGAGAAGATTTGGGCTAGTTAGCTGTTTCTATGAAAAACACAATTCCTTTGAACCCGCGCGTCACCAGTTGTAGGCTGATTATTTCCCCCCCCTTCCCCGCCCCATGTAATGCGTGTGTGTGAGAGAGATAATTAAAAGCTTTTAGTTAAATAAATAACTAAGCCGCTCACGCGGCTTTATAGCAGAATTGCAGAGTCAAACACTTGGAGGTAGAAGATGGCGTGTGCGGCTGCGGGCCCCGCAGCCTCTCCTCCGCCCTTTTGTGCGAGCGTGGTCTCAGTGCGTGATCGCCTGTGGGCTTCCCCCCCACAGGGCTTGTGTATCACTAAATACAAGAGAAAGCCGCCCGCTAAGTGGGAACAGTCCCGTCCCATTGTGTACAGAGCCCTGGGCTGTATTTATGTCCCACTATTCAAACTCTGCTCGGAAGACAGGATTAATAATTCTCGCCCGGGTTCATCTGCGATGCCTGTGTGCAAATGCATCAAAAGCATGAGCTGGTCTTTGCAATTCATGGAATCATAGAATCACTACGGTTGGAAAAGACCTCCAAGATCATCGAGTCCAACAGTCAACCCAGCCCCCCCATGCCCACTAAACCATGTCCCCAAGCGCCTCATCTACACGTCTTTTAAATCCCTCCAGGGATGGGGACTCCACCACTGCCCTGGGCAGCCTGTGCCAAGGCCTGACCACTCTTTCAGGAAAGAATTTTTTCCTAATGTCCAACCTAAACCTCCCTTGGCACAACTTGAGGCCGTTTCCTCTCGTCCTATCGCTGTTACTTGGGAGAAGAGACCGACCCCCCCTCGCTCCAACCTCCCTTCAGGCAGTTGCAGAGCGCGATGAGGTCTCCCCTCAGCCTCCTCTTCTCCAGGCTGAACACCCCCAGTTCCCTCAGCCGCTCCTCATCAGACTTGTGCTCCAGGCCCTTCCCCAGCTCCGTTGCCCTTCTCTGGACACGCTCCAGCCCCTCCATGTCCTTCTTGTCGTGAGGGGCCCAAAACTGAACCCAGGATTCGAGGTGCGGCCTCCCCAGTGCCCAGTACAGGGGCACGATCCCCTCCCTGCTCCTTGTGAGATGGGGCTGGGTGCTTTGGGACAGGTAATGGTATAAACCTCGAAGGGCAGTTTGGTTTTATCCCTTAGTCGCGGAACGTGGTGGAACATTTTATATTCGAGCCCTGGTTTCTGCCTCTGTGAGCTGCCTGCCTCGAGCCAAGCACTCAGAAAATGAGAAACATGCAGCTGGTGACCATTCCTGGGGAGTTTTAAGAAATGTTTGTCATTGGGCGGGGGTTGGTTCATGGAAGGGTAAAAATCTTTCGGGTCCAGCTTCAGCTGCTGTAGCTAGGAAATGTTTCTCCTCCTCCAACCCTGCCTTGCTTGCTGCCTTCCAGTTCATGAATCAAATGATAAGAGGGCCCTAAAGCCAAATATCCCTGATTTCTCCTGTTAACGTGAGGGCCAGAGGAGAGCAGGATGCCCCGGGGCTTTACGGGAAGATGCAAATTTTAAGAGGTGCAGAGGCAGCTCAGGGCGGCATTTTGCAGTCGGACAAAAAAACCCCTTGAATCCCCAAACAAAAACTGTTACTCTGTCTTTTGAACACTGGATTCTGCGTGCATGGAGTTTTCTAGTCCCGCTTGCGACGTCATCTTGACATGCACATCAGTCGTTAGAGACACGAGCTGGTGGGACCCTATGGGGATGGACAGGGGAGAAGAGCGGTGGTGGGCTGGAATCCTCCCCGGGGAAGGGAACCCTCCTGTTCTTCATATAAGTGACAACACAGCTGTTCATTTTGTCTGAAAAGTCTTAAAATCCAGTATTAGGCCAAAGTTTTCTGTCTTAGGTGCCTGTTTACAAGTGGTGGCTTGGCAGTGATTGACGTGCAAGATGGAAATTGTGTGTTTAAGTTGTGCGGGGGGTTGTTGGTGCGAAGTCAAAAGAAATAACACCTAACTGACATCTCCGTTTCTCCCGTGTGAGTGCGTGTAAGCGTATAGAGGCAATAAAAAGGCCATCTACAACGTAAACGTGCCCTGACACAGGCAGAAGGCAGAGGTGGTGTTCCCAGGCTTCTTGCAGGAGGAAGGAGTCGCTTCCCATGCAAGAAAACAGCATTTTTAGGATCCTCAGTATTAGAATTTGAGCAGTGAGAGACCAGGTGGGGTGAGTACCAGGCACTGCCCCCGTGTCCCTCCATCCCTCCCGGGGATGTTCCCTCTGAAGGATGTCCTCACTCCATCCATCCTTCCCGGGGAGGACCGGCACTGCCTCCGTGTCCCTCCATCCCGCCCGGGGTTGGTGCTGGCAGCCGCTGCCGATATTGCTGCTTTTTTATCTCCAACTGCCAACTTGAAAGTGTGTGTGGTGAGGAGCTAGTGAAACTCTTGGTGAATAAGCACATCAAATAGCAATACTATAAAATCGAAGCGTGGGCTTGCCTGGTACAGCTGCTGGAATAACTTTCATCTAGGTACGAGTGGGAAATGTTTGGGGCTTGGGGGAGAGTCCAGCTGCAGAGAGAATGACTGTTTTCAGCTGTTTGTTGTACGTAGCTCTAGTTAAAAGGGTTTAAGGACCCCCACGCTTTCTTGGAGAGGGGGAACAGCTAGGAGGAGAAACTGATTTGGGAGGAAAAAATGCAGGCTAAGTTGTTTTTCCATTGATTTTTGTGTGCAGCCAGGCCTCCTGGGGTGTTTAAACATGATGGAAAAGAGGTCTTGCAGATGCACGGGTTTGCTGAGTTAATTACACAGATCGGCTGACTTCATTCTTCAGGAGTTTCTGAAAAATAATTTAATATTGTAGAGGACGGGCACAGGACGGACGCTGGAGCAGGGGGGTTTGTCTGTGGTGAAGCCAGGAGGAGCAACGGGGGCGATTGCATCGACATGGGAAGGGTGTGCTGCCGATAGCACGGGGAAATGGCCCCGTGCTGAATTCCTCTGACTTCAGCAGCGTCTGATACCGTTTCCAGTGTGTTTCATTAGAGGAAATAGTTTCTTTAGACTTCTCGTTGAGTTTTTTGTTGTTGTTGTTGTTGTTGTAACTGCTGCTTCTGTTATTTCCCTCCTGTCTACCTAGATGCTGTCTTCAAAAAACACTTCCTTTGTTTATGGGCGGCAGTATCTGGTTTGTTTGCTCCCGCCTGTCTCTGCGCTTCCCTTCCCTCCCCCAGGAAATGGTGGAAAAAAGCTGGAGTTGGCTGAGGAGGTCAGAGCAGCGTCTTGCCTGTCCTGGTGCAGGGATCGCGTCCCTGCCCCTCTCTGCAGCGTGGTTTGGGATGCTTCGCCCCCTCGTTAGAAACGGTAATGAGAACCCAAGGGACTAGCAGTGTCCGAGCGTGTTTGTCTCAAAGAATGAGAAACCTGCTTGCATACTGGAGCAAGTTTTTTCCATTTTATTTTGCTTCTGAAGTGAGATGCTTTGAGTAGCTGGTGTCTCCCATCCCCTCAGTTTTGGGGCACTGATGCAGAAAATATTCCTTTTCTTGGTTGCATTCAGGTGCACTCGATCCCCACCGACAAACGCCCGGCTCAACAGCATCTTGGATGCTGGGAGGGAAACCAGCAGAGGCATGGGCAGTGTTACTGGCTTCATATTTTGCAGCTGCTGCTCTTGGCTTATTTAAAAATGATGATTGACTCTGTCCATCTGACCTGATGATGACAAATGGAGATATTCCTTTTGTAAAGATGTAGTTTATTAAAAAAAGAGTTCCCACCCCATGACGAATAGAGAGGGAGAGCTCGCGGAAACTGAATCTATTGGTGCCTGTGTGCCTCCAGAGGCAGGAATGGGACTGCATAATGAACATGAGAGATGACTTCAGGGAAGCAAGGAGGCTTGCAATTACAGTGAAATTTGGTATTTCACTGTGATGCCTTTCTTGCAGCTTTATTTCTTTCTATAATTGTACTGGGCTCTCCAGCATCAGTATTGCCTGGTTATTGAACTGGCGGGGTTGTTCAGGCTGGGTTTGATCCATGCAGTGCTAATCGCAGAGAAGGCAGGTGATCTAATCATGCAAATACAGTGGGCTTAAACTTTTTTCTCCTTTTTTTGAGGAGGATGCGCAGCTGCATCTCTGCCAGCGATTAGATTAATTGCAAACACAGGTGGAGCCAGCGGCAGAGCCGGTGTAGGGAGACGTGCCAGCACCCCGTGCTTGGAGATCGATCACGCACAAGTTCAGTAGGTCGCAAGGTTTGCACGGAGCTAATCGGTGGCTTGGCGAGGTGCAAGCCTGATTACGGGGTTAGCTTTGTTTGCTGGGCTAATGCTGCTGGTGGAAGTGGTTGCACATTAACTATTTCTCGTGATTTCTCATCGCAAACAGTTGTAAATCGCTCAGGTAGTAGGAAGAGATGCAAAAAGTCCTCAGCCCTGGTTTTGCTGTGCAGTGTACCACCTCCTGCCTGGGTCTTTTAAATTGAAAACAGAATTGCAAGGAATCAAAGGTCTGTGCCCTTTTGATGCATTAACTGTAAAATCAACTGAAAACCTGTTGATAGCTTGTGCTTGTTTGAGAAACAGTTTAAGCTTCTGAAGCTTCTGACTCTGGCAAAAAACCAAGTAGTGATTTGTTATACTGACACTAAAGTTTGATTAATTGCCACTTTCATAACACTTCAGCGTTACCACTAGAAAAACATCTTGGGATAGGTGAAGAACATTTGTTTTTTTTTAAACTAAAACCACTTGTTCTATTAAACTTTATCATAATCTAACTGGGGGTGGAGAGGATGTAGACTGAAGTTGCAGCCACGTATCTCTGAAGTATGAGGTTTGTGGGTCGGTTGCTCCTGTGCACTTCAAGGGTCTGCTTATTTCTTCACCTGTGTTGACTACCTTGATCCACTTCAGCAGAAACATTCCCTGAGAAGATATTTTGAGACATTTCGTTAAAACAATATGGAGAAAAGCACAAGCCTCTCTGTATTCCTTCAGTTGGAAAACATCATCAGAGCTTTTCTAATGGGGCAGTTTATGAAAACAGTGCAGAAATGCAGCCAACTGCACCCCACGAAGTCGAGCATCGTCTCAACATCCCTACGTAAGCCAAGCCCAGCAGTCGCTTGGTTCCTCCTCTCAGGAGGAAACAGCAACTGGAGAATGTGCGGCTTTTGTCTGCTGTTCTGGGTTAATCTCTGTGCATCGCTTTCCCACCCACTGACTGTGTTTTTGCCTAGTCACGAGGTGTTTCCTGGGTGCAGCCAGTTCGGATGCTGCAAGTCACAGAGGTGTTTGGGAATGAGTCAGTAGAGCTCAGGACGGGGCAAGCTTCTTGAAAACAACCTGGGAGATCCCTAGGCTTTGCACAAGCTTAAAATTAAGAGTTGACTCCAAGACACAAAAAGATCCAGACCTCTTGGTATTGGCAGCTATGAGCTCTTTTAATGGTGCTTTGGGAAATAATGCTTGAAGTTTGTTGCTCTTTTAAAGAAAAGAGAGCTCCAAGCAGTGAATTACAATTTTTTTTTAAATGCAAATTGGAAAAAATTCAGCTTGGAGCAGTGCAGATACTTGATTTTTAAGTTAATAGTTTGTCATGCAAGTAACAAGCCAGTGTGGTATCGGGTATGGCCCCTTATGGCTTTGTAGGATTGCAGTGATCTGCACTTATGCGAGTTGCATTTTAATAGGCGGACTGTCTTTTTGTTTCAGTCACTGTAAATGGGGATGTGTGTGTTTCATTTGGAATCTGAGAGTGTTTGGTATATGCCACATGCAGTAAAAGCCTACGCAGCCATCGCCTAATTCCTAATGGCAGGAGCATGTTTATGTTTTTGTAGCATCTTCCTATTTTAAACCATGCTACAAGTTGATTTTGCTGCTGAAAGTGAACTCCTTTTGTAAACTAGCAGCTCACTGGGTAACCACTAATTGATTTAGTTGCCGCTCTTAATATTAGTTATATTGTGGATTAGAAAGGTGCATTCTGCTGCCCCAAAGTACTTGACCGAAGCAGTCCCAGATGTGCGTGAGTGGACATGTCCGCATTCACCGTGTCCCCATGCAGGCGCATCCCTGGTGCCAGCAGTTCGTGCCACCACGGTGTTCCCTGCTCGTGGTCCAGCGGGTCTCCAAGCCCTGCTGCTGAGCAGACCTGCAATGAGATGGGTTTTTCTCAAAAACCTTGTGTTTGGGAAGGTAGGCAAGGACTGGGAGCAGAAACAAGGCACAGAGAAGAGCTATCTATCTTTTTATTTCTCCTCTTGTATATAGAAGTCTAGCACTGACCTAGTGTGGCCAGCGGGAGCAGGGAGGGGATCGTGCCCCTGTACTGGGCACTGGTGAGGCCGCACCTCGAATCCTGGGTTCAGTTTTGGGCCCCTCACGACAAGAAGGACATTGAGGGGCTGGAGCGTGTCCAGAGAAGGGCAACGGAGCTGGGGAAGGGCCTGGAGCACAAGTCTGATGAGGAGCGGCTGAGGGAACTGGGGGTGTTCAGCCTGGAGAAGAGGAGGCTGAGGGGAGACCTCATCGCGCTCTGCAACTGCCTGAAGGGAGGTTGGAGCGAGGGGGGGTCGGTCTCTTCTCCCAAGGAACAGCGATGGGACGAGAGGAAACGGCCTCAAGTTGTGCCAGGGGAGGTTTAGGTTGGACATGAGGAGAAATTTCTTTCCTGAAAGAGTGGTCAGGCCTTGGCACAGGCTGCCCAGGGCAGTGGTGGAGTCCCCATCCCTGGAGGGATTTAAAAGACGTGGAGATGAGGCGCTTGGGGACATGGTTTAGTGGGCATGGGGGGGTGGGTTGACGGTTGGACTCGATGATCTTGGAGGTCTTTTCCAACCTCAGTGATTCTATGATTCTATGTGCTGTTGTCAAGAATGAGTTTTGCGGTGCTGTTTGTGAAACATGTTGATAGTGTACTGCACCACACAAAGAGAAACACAGTTTTTTTAAAAAAAAAATCTAATGTTCAATTAAAAAATGAGTAGATAATTGTGGTAAAGTGATATTTCCTTCTGGCCTGTAGCTGTTTCACACAAGTGGCACTGCATCAGTCCCTTGTGCAATAGATATCTATTTGTGGAAAGGAGAAAAAGAGACCAAAGTTTATGGGATCTTTCTCAAAATCCGACATAAGGGTGTCTTGCACTGGGGTGATTATTAAATCTGAGCAATGTGAGTTGCAAAATAACTTCTTGCGCCGCTGTCTGCAGATGCCGACACGTTCGTGAAGGCTTCGCAAGCTGCAGAAGGTCGTTCTGCGCCGTTTCCAAGGCTCGCGCTGTGCTCCCTTGTCCCTGGGCTCTGCAGCAGGGAGTTGTTTCGGGTCTGACCTCCCAGGTCCGGTGTTAATGCCTGAACAGGCTCAGTTCATGGTTTGAAGTGACCCGTGCTTGGAGGGAGATGGTTTTCAGGCATTTCTTCTGTAGTCCGGGGAGTTTGGGGTCTCCATCCTTTTTTTGAATGGTTTGCGAAAGGCACTTGCAACTCGCGTGAATTTACACGGCGCTGACGGTGATGTGCGCCCCACATCCCAGAGATTTCCAGGTTAACATCTCCAGTCCTGAACTGGTGCTGTGTTTTGTGGAATCCCAAAGAAGAAAAGAGACATTTAGCGTGTGGTTGCACGGGGGATCCGAGGGGCTGGCAGAGGCTGCTGAGATCTGGGCGTTGAGGCTACGATGACCTTCTGCTCATCCGCTGTTTCACCAAACCTGTTCTTCTCGCTCAGGGCTGTTAATCCGCCAGCGAGACTGGGAATCTCTGTTTCTTTTTCCAAAGGAGAGGCTGGTCCTGGATGCCGGTGGGTTTGAAGCAGTGCCTCCACCTCCGTGCAGCACAGCCGACAGCAAAGACAGCCCTCGTGCGCAGGGAACGCTGTAATTAATGTTGGCTCTTGAGCGCCGAGTAATTGGGAGCAGTAATTGGATGGTAGCTTAAGAGTAGGAGCATGGTTAAATAAAACAAACAGGCTTGCAGTCGTAACGTCAGCAGGTAAAATGCCTGGGAAACAGCAAATCCGTATGGCAATGACGCGTGCCGCGAGCAAGGTCCGTGCTGAACGCGGGCGCGCTTCAAAGCAAACCCAGCGAAACCAAAACGTGCAGATGCAGAGCAGGGGCAGGTTCCTCTCCTTCCCCGGGTGCTGAAGAGGGGACACCGCCCGGTAAGGCAGATATTTTTTAAGCGTCTTCCTCGCTTAGGAATAAGATAATGAGATCTTCTTGATGTGGAGTTGTAATTCACTTCTAAACAGTTTTTGCAACTTGTTTAGTTTGGGGAGCTGAAGTGAGCTCAGGCTGCGGTGTGTGCGCGCACCAACGTCCTAAATGGGAGACCAGCTCATTACGTTTGTTTCTGTCTTTGCTTTTTACTCTTAAACCACGCTTCCTGCCACTGTGTGGGCTGCAAAAACCAACTTGCTTTCTGGAGCTGCTGTGGCTTTTCTCTACTCTTATTTTCCATACTGCCCTGCTAACAGCTTACACCGGCGAGGAGGGGTCTTGGGGCGAGCTGAACCCCATTAGACCTCGTTTGCACGTTCATTATTTTCGTCTTACAGCGGAACAGGCGACCATTTACCTTCAGCTTGCGTATATATAAAGAGAACCTGAAGGAAGTGCAAAGGAGGTGGTTTAAGAATATATTTATTGGAGAAGTAAAGAGCTGGTTTGGTGTGAGCCGCCTGGCCGGGGAGCCTGGGTGAGCTCACCGATGCTTTTTGCTCTCTCCACTCTTTCGCCCCGGCGTCGTTTGAAGGGTCTTCTCATGGCAGTTTTAGCCCGAACAATGATATCAACAGAGCTTGCAGAAAAGAGGATTTGCGTGGCGTTTTATTCCCTTGTGCTGCATGAATGTGGATTTCAGCAATATTGTTGTGTGGCTCCTGCTGTCAGCAGCACGGTGAAAAGAGGAGCTCACTTGTCTGGTATTGTGGCTGGGGCACTCGCAGCCCTTTTGCAGCATAATTTCAGCTGGGGCTCTCCATTCAGTCTTCAGTACTGGATGCTGGACAAGGCCAGTAGGTTTTGAGTCCAAAATACCGAGGATAATAAGGTTTATTCTTAATTTTCTGGTGGTTTTGGTACTTGATAAATACCCGAGCCATGCTGAGTCCCTGTGAGTCTCTGGAGCTTTCAGCTGGATGAAGCAGCGTTGGGCTCAATGAGGCTTGAGCTGTGCATGAGGCAATTGCACAACTGGGATTTAAATATAAAAAAGGGAAAAACAAGCAAAGCTTCTCCAAAAAAACATGCAGTTATTCATACCGCCTCTGTATTGTCGGGTGTGTGCGCGTGCACACACATGCGCACACTTTGAATAGAGTAAGGATTATTCTGAGACCTAACTTGCAAAATAAGTATCAATGGGATGCTAAATTGTGTACACAAGTCCAGTAGCTTATCCAGGAAGCAGCACTAGCCTCAGCTACGATTTATTTTAACAGGGAGATATTTAAACCAGCTGCTTTCTGTTTTCTGCATATGCTTTATCCCTGCTAAAGGAAATATTTTGTCTTGCGTGACTCCTGATTTATTTTACAATATTGCAACGTATAAAAAGTTGTGAGCTGTTGTCTTCTCAGCCGGACGGAGGGCGGCAGCGTGCCGGCTGTGCCGCGGTGGTGTGCGTCGGCACCGGTGGGAGCAGAGAAAGCTGCTTTTACGACTTCAAAGCGATGCCCCGGTTTCCCCAGCGCGCACGCCTGCGGTCTGCCCGCCTGTCTTTACGCCCAGGCTCTCCTTAATGCCTTCAGAGACATTAAGCTTCTCCCGGTGCGGCGTTGAACGCAGAGTGAAAGGGAGAAGGTGAGAGCGGGCTGGGGAAGGGGGGACCCGGGCAGCCCCGGGAGCAGGGAGAGGGTAGGAGGGGAGCAGGGGGTGGTGGGGAGGAGAGCAGGCCTAGTGCAGCCGGACAGGAGGGTGGGAGAGATCCCTTTAGTGCATCTTGTCCATCGAGCAGTGTGCGGGCTTCTGGGTGGAGCGATGTTTGGGTCAGCAGAATTAAGCGTGGCTGGCAAGGAAGGTGCTGCGGTGTGTTATTCAGAAACACAAGGGCCATCCAGGAGCACCAGTATGAGACTCAGCATCAATACTGTCCTCCTAGAGCGCTGGATGGCAAAGGTGGGAGTTGAAGAAGTAAAAAATACCTCTCGAGAACTGCTCAGACATGGCGGTGCTGGTGTTCTTACAGTGAAATCAAAACCTACAAAACCCTTCCCATACCAACCCGTCGAGTCTAGAAAGGAAGGCAGCAACTGAAAATGTAAGCAAACAGCCCCTGTAATGTGGGTGCAAAGCGTGTTTCTGACCCCCTCCCTGCAGGTGAACACAGCTTCCTTTTCCTCTCTGTAGGTTGAAGAAAGCCACATTTGTGCCCGTTTCCTCCATGCAAATGGTTGCAACGAGGGTGAGCAGGAGGGTTGATGCAGGAGCTGAGCAGAGGGTGCTGCGGGGACCAGCCAGGATGCTTACTTGGGTCTCCAGCAGTGGGGAAAAAAGCTCGCCATGCCATGTTATCTTCCTCCCCGTTTTTTAAAGCAATGCTCTCCCTTCCCCCCAAGACAATATTTAATATCCTGCTTACTATTTCCTATCGCTGATAGGACAGGCTGGACGCTGGAGCTCAGCTGCTGCATCCTAGTGAGCTATTAGTGCGTTGGGATGGGGGTCCGGTGCAGTAATTGAAAGCAAGAGTGAACACAGGCACCCGGTGGGATCACGCTGTAATGGCTCCGTGGGCAGGCAGAAGGTGTCAGCGTAATTATTTTGGTTCGGCAGCAGAAGTGGTGGTAATAAAGTGCTCGCTGGGTATTTGCTCTCCCAGAGGATCAAAGGGATTCCTGACAGCTGAGCAACTGAAATGAAGCGCGCCGTTGTCTGCCTTTAACCGAGCTACCGAAAGGCGATGTACCAAAATAACCGGATTACGCATTGAAATATCGTCCCTTTGTCCCGTGGGTCAATAGTGAGAGTGTTGCCTGAAATGGTAACTTTTTTGCTGCAAACTTTTAACAGCTGTGCTCCCACTCTGCTGCTTCAAGCCGGTGGTTTCTCAGCGCTGTAGTCACCTCGTGCTTAAATCCTGCTGAAGTAACAGGTGATTATTTAATGAAAATGGCATTTCCGAGCTGTGTGCGAGTGTGTCTTGTTAAAGCATCTGGAAAGCCGGGTCGTCCTCTCCCCATCGTGCCGCAGCGCAGCCAGTGTGGGAAAGACGGCAATTTTGATTCAAAGCCATCTCCAGTGAAAATGGTTGTTTGTAAATGTGTTGCATCAGATGTGTCAATGGATGTAATTAAGGAATGAAGACTGCTGCATACCCCTAATTAAGGGGATTAAAAACTAAAGCTGCCTGATTTCACTGCTGGGTAGAAAAAACAGACCGGTGGAAACGGCTGGGAGGCCAAGTCTTGGGTAGGGTGGTTCTGCTGCAGCCACGTCGGGTACCGAAAGGAGCAGCTCTGGGGAGGGTGACAGGACTGAGCCGCTCTGTAATTTGTGCGTAATTGCCTGCTGAGCACAGAACGAGATATTTAATCTCTGCTTTGCATTCCCTCCCTTTGGTTTCTGTTCCTGGTGGGGATGGGAGGATTTTCATCCCGGGCCAGCCGTGCTGGGGTGCAGCCTCGGGGGGGTCACGCTCTGGTGGGTTGGTGTCCCGGGGTCTCTCCACCGTCTCGGTGCCCGTCACCAGCTCTTGGCTCTTCGGGACGATGGTGTGAGATCTTCTTGCATAGAAGCAGAAGCGAGATGTGTGCATGAGGTCCTGCAGGCAGGGCAGGTGAGGTGCTTCTGCATGCACGAAGCGGGCAGTGCTGTGCCAAATCTGGGAGGGTGAATGTTGTGTCATGGCAATACTAGAAAGCTGTGCTCTCGGTGGGCTTCTCCCCGGCCTTGCTAGGAGAACTGCTTCGTCGTGGGATGGGGACTGCCCAGGAGGGTGTTGACGCTATGGTCTCCCGTTGTTCATCTGACTCCAGGCGGGTGTTAGGTGCCGTGCGGGCGCAGGATCCCCGAAGGGCGGCGGGGGAACACCCTGCGCGCGGGAGGTGCTGCGACGCCAGCTGTGATTTTCCAGGAACCATCTTCTCCTTCGCTCTCCAGCTTGTGAAGCCACCCCAGGGGGAAAGGTGACTTTGGGGTCACTGAGCATCATGAGCAGGAAAGATTTTTAGAAAACCATCCTTGTGGAGGTGGTGTTAAGTGTCCGAGCGCGTGCCTGGGACATGCAGTGCTCTTCTGTAATATGTGATGCTGCATTTGTCGGGGCAACGTCCTCCTGGTGGCACTTGGGTTTGTCCCAGTCAAACTGAGTCCATACCTTGAGGCTTTACAAACAGCATCTGACTCTTGGGTACGAGTATTTGGGAAAACAACTGAATGGTTTGCAGGCCTGCCTGTTGATTACCTGTGGACCAGGTCTGGTTGAAAACATGGTTGCACCCAGGCTTTAAATGGCGCTGGGTGTTTGCCTGCTGTCCTCGGGCCCAGGCAGGAGCTCGGAGATGCGTGGTGGGATCATCCCCATGGGATGCTTTTCTGGGAGTGGTGCAGACTTTGAATTAACTCATCACCTGCACTATTGGGAAAAAAAAAAGGGGGGGAGGGAAAAAAAAAAAGCGAAAAAAAAGGGGAAAAAAAGGGGAAAAACAAAGAAAAAAGAAAAAAAGAAAAAAGGAGAAAAAGGAAAAAAAAAAGGAAAAAAAGAAAAAAAAAGAGGGGAAAAAAAAAGAAAAAAGAAAGAAAAAAAGGAAAAAAAAGAAAAAGAAAAGGGAAAAAAAAAAGAAGGGAGCTTTCTGGAGCCGGTGTCTCCCCACCTCCCTTCTGTGCACGGTGCCAACAGAAGATGCTTTGCAGTTCCTCGTCTTGAGGCAAGGTCAGCAGCTGGCTGGGGGGCTGCATCCCAGTTTGCTCTCCCCATTGCTACGTGCCTTGGGGAGCTGCAGCCAGCTCGGGGAGAGCTCGTGGGGCTTGTGCTTCTGCAGGCTGTTTTTGTTGGGTGACTTTAATTAGCTTTTAGTGGTTTCTAAAGCTAAGCTGCATGGTCATGTGAGTTTTCAAAGGGTTAAAGTTTGGGTTCTTTCTGTGATACTGGGGGTATACAGCCTGAGGTTTGTGGTGGGAACAGATTCCTTCTACACGAGGCTCTCGCTGCCCTGCTGTTGCTGCATGTGATGCTGAGCCCTGGAAGAAGAGGAGACTTCAGAAAAGGGAAAATGCCGAAGGCTGGCAGCTTCCTGAAACAAAGCCTTCCCCGTGCTCGGGAGCAAGCGCAGGCTGCGGGCTGCTGTGAGTACGATACCTGCGGTGGTATGTACCCACCCAGCGAAACTCGGCTTGACAAACCTCCCTGCTAGCTGACTCACTCTTCCTGGGCTTGTCGAAGCGTTTGCAGCCGCCGCAGTCGTCTCTGCAGTGGCCGTGGTGGGGCTGGGTCCTTCCAGGCTGGTGGACGCTGAGGAGGTCTCCAGCTTCTCCATCCCCTGTGTTGCTCTGCAGGTGCAAGCGACTGGGGCTTGGCCGTCCTGTTCAGAAAACCAAGAGTAGAGGAATTTAGTAGTGTAATCTGCAGCTGGCCAGTGCCTTCCAGCACTCTTAGGTGGGGATTGTTAAACTTGGAAAGTTCAGGGCTTGCTGATAATTGCTGTAAAGGTAATTGTCCCCTTGCAGCCCCCTTCTTCACTGCTTGTGGCTCGACGGTTGCAGCGAGCACGCTAGAGCAAACTGTATAAATAAACTCAGCTTTGTGGCTGGTACCAACTGGTTAAAACAGCAACAAAACTACATTGCTGCTGCCTCGGGGCAGAGCTGGTCTAGACGGTGTGTCCTGGGGTATCCTCACAGCAGGCTCCTGACGGGGAGAATCGGTCTCCTTTGCATTGGGTATTTTTGGAGTGTTGGTGTCAGGAGGAGGAGAAGCAATGGCTGATTTACAGGAGAGAAGGTCTTGAAAGCAGCTTAGGGTAGCGTAGGTGCTAACTTGTTTAAATATCCTTCATCTTCAGTGGCAATCTTGAAGCAGTAAGCCCAGCTTAAAGCCTGGGTTGAGGGTACTTTCAGCTAGCTTTTACCTGGGCTTGGCGGAGGACGAGCCTCGTGTGACTCCGGCCATGCCAGCCCTTCTTGGAAGTGGTTCCCTTAGATAGTTTAAATTTTGTGCATTTATTGTGCAGCTAATAACGTAAAAATAACTGGTGCGATAGGTTATTTTTAATGAATTTTGGGCGTTGTACCAGGGTGTGGCAGATGTATTTAAGGTGCTCGAATGAATGCAAATTGTAACGCAGCCGAGTAACTGCAAATCAAGCGGTTAAGCGCGATGTCCCCAGCACGCGGCGGAGGAACAGCCTGCGCCTGTGAGCCGGAGCCGTCGGCGCCCGCTGCAGAGCAGCAGCAGGCGGTGAAGCCCGTTAAGAGCTTTTAGCATCAAACATCCTTCTGGCTCTCGGTGCCGCAGCGGTACGTACTTGGCAGGTGCCTGTGTGTGTGTGCACGGGTGGTATTTATCTAGCAGGCAGCTCTTTATCAAAGGAGCGTGCAGGTCCCTCTTGGGTTCTAATTATAGCTTTGGTTTGGAAACAACTAAAGGGAAAATGACAAAAGCAAAAAGCGCTTTACGCCTGTGCTTGCAAAACTGTAAGGAATGAGGCCTGTTATGTTAAACCTTGAGTGTAAATGAGGCACAGTGTGAGTAAACACATCTGTGTTCAGGCAGGGGGAAAAAAAAAAGCCCTTATGAATAACGCATGGAAAAAATCTTCTAGTTCAGTTGATTGAGATCTATTCTTATTTCTGTTTAAGTGTAGCTTTAGAAAGCGGTGTGCCGCTGGAGGAAGAAGGCTGTTGTCATGTGCGGCGCTGGTGTTACCGACTCTGTTTTGCTGTCGTAGCCGCCCTGGGCATTCCTTCAGCGCCAAGTCGGCAGCGGTTGTGATGGAGTGACCTGCTGGGACGAAGCCCGCGCGGCCTTGGCTTTGCTCGCTCCTGACGAAGTGCCGCTCGCTCGCGTGCGGGCTGCACCCTTCCCGCTGCTTTTTATTTGCACAGATTTTTGGTGCCTGCCTCGTTTCGTGTGTGCTGGGCTGCCTCTGCGGAAGGCTGCTGGACGGAGCAGCCCCCGGGGATGCTGCCTGCGGGGTGGGGACGGCTGCCGGGGGTCCCTCCCTTCCTCGGTGGGGTCGGGCAGATACCGGCTCCTTCTGCAAAGGAGGGTTTCGGTGGGACCCGCCTGCGAGGCTGACCTCGCCGTTTCCTCCGCGGGGGGGTTGGTGCGGTCGGGTGGTTTCGAGACTTGTTTCTGCGGAGGGGAAGCTTCGGCAGGCGCCGTGCGTTCGAGGCAGAGTGGGGTTGTTTCTGCTCTGACCTCTGCTGAAGCAGGAAAGGGAGCCCCGAGACTTTCTGCTGCTCGCTACGGGATAGGAAGCAACGCTTGTAGTAAACCGACTGGTTTTCTTAGTCTTTTTAGCAAACTACCGATCCGTTTCTGCGCTCCAACAGGAGAAGGGATAGTCTACGAGCAGCTCTATTTTGCTGGTGCATGCGCCTTCTCTCTATTCTGGGTCCCACTGCTCCAAGTTCAAGTGAGTCTTCTTAACATGTCCCACGTGGGCAGCCTTTCCAAACCCCTTGTGTAGACTCCGGTGACAAATACGTGTTTTCATTTAAATTTCAGTGCTTCACCGATGAGCAAAGCCCATGAATTCCTGTGTAAGGAATTCTGTAGCATCCAGGAGGATTTCTGAGGATGTATGGGAGGAGCTCCCGGCTCCCTTCGGTTGTAATGCACTTACTGCTCCATTTAGTCAGGTCATTTTATAAGCCCAGTCTTCAATTTGACATAAATGATTTGCTTTCAGCAGATGGTGAGCTACTATTTTTTGCCCTCATTTAAATAGGAAAGCTGTACGACACCAGAAGATGAAAGAGGGTTGTGGTGCTGCCGACATACAGTAGATTACGAGGACTGGTCTAGTGAGAATTAAATCCGGGTGATTGTGATGTGCCATCTGTGTTGTGTTGGGTGGTTTATTTTTCCCCCGTTCAATGGGGCTCCTGAAGTCTCCTCTTACCCTCCGGCTAAGGCAGCGTACCCGGCTGAGCAACAGCATCCCTTTTGTTCAGGACCCAAAGTATCGGCACAAAAAAAATGATGCAGGTTAATACTAACAGGGGTTATAAAATGCCAGCGCTAATTATTCCTCTAATAAAATACAGTAAATAAATTTTGAAAGGTTCTGGTGCTTTACAGCATTTTAAAGTTGTTTGAATTTCTTGTTGAGAGACTTATTTTATTGCATTTGAATTTCTTACTTTGTTTAAAAAAAACCAAACAAACCACAAAACCAGTTCTCTGCTGTGTTTTTCTAACTGTAGTAAAAATGTAGGATACGTTACTCGAACAGAGGCGTGGGGCGAGTCCTGCTTGCGGTGGTTGCACTTTCCTCCTCTCCCACCCGCAGACGCAGCTTTGTTGCACAGGCACCAGGTCTTGAAAAAACTGAATTTTCAGCCTGTGCTGCCTGTTTCAGAGCAATGTTCCGTGTAGTTTCCCTGGTGAATTGTGTGCTTTTCACACATATTATGAAATGGGAAGGAACGCATTTTTAAAAGAAACCACACTCTTGCTGAAACTATTTGATTTTTGCCTATTTTTAGCAGAAATTTCTCTCTTATCGTTGTCTCCAGCTCTTGCTAGAGCAGTAGCGTTTGGCAAAGCCACGCATTTTTGGGTAGGAAGGTCAAGACAGTTTGTTCCAGCAGCGTGATTACCATTATCTGGCGTTGGGCATCGCTGCGAAACAGTTTGTGTTTCCGAGAAATGAACCTTCCCAGTGGACGGTCCTTTTTCTTCTCTCTCTGAAAGACTGAAACACTGGGAATTAAGTAAGTTATGGCGTGAGCTATAAATCTTTTTTCCAGGCTTGGAAGCAGGGATAGGTAAGATTTTACTCTTACTACGCTTATTTATCTGCCTAAATAAGAGAGACTGGAGCACGCTGACAGGTAGGAGATGGTGATAGACGTGTATCTAAATATTAGTGTTTCTTTGAGCCTCTGTAACTTGTCACGAAACAACCTAAACGAGCAGCATCGTTAGTTCCAGAGAGCTAACGCACCATCGCTTAATGACAGCCTTCTGGGAGCACAGGCGCAGTGCGTGAGTAATTCGGCATCCTCCGGGCTCGAAGGCTTTCTCGACAGGGAGCCGTTGGGATCTGCTGAGCTGCTCTAAAATCTGTATTTTACATAAATTGTTGTGCATGTGTGCAGGCTGCAAAAGGGGAACGGTTTGACTTGGAGGGTGGTTGTCTTTCGACGTCGGCAAGAGCAGAGCCCGAGGAACGGTGTGGCGTTGGAACCGAGTTTTCCTATCCTCTGCTCGCCAGGTATTAATTAGCGTTGGATCAAACCATCCATGTTAGGAACAGGATGAGCAATGAGCCATTATACTCCATTTAAGCCTCAAGTCTATGTTGTTTAAAGGATTTTGATGCAGAAAGGCGGGGTGACAACGAGCCTGCAGAGATGTTGTGTGCTTCCTACAGCCATGGCCTTGGGTAAAAACAGGGGGGTGAGCCCTGAGATTGGGGGGGACTGGGGATATTTGGGTGTCTGTGCAGGGGACAGGTTCATCAGGTGCCGCTGTAGCGGTTTGCTTTGATGTTTGGTGTTCGGAGATGGCTGATACCTTTTAGGAAGAGGTGTGCAGGGCTCCCTCTTCATCTTAGAATCATAGAATCATAGAATCTTCGAAGCACCGATGTTCCCGGCAGTGCTGTGGGACACCGGGAGGTCCAGGTCTTCTTCTGGGAGCTGATCTGATGCAGGTGGAGGGGGGAATGCTCTTGGGGGGCAGGTTGACCTGCGGCGCGGGTCTCCTTGGGGGGGAGAAGCCCATTTGTCTTCTCTCCACAAGCTGCTCTGGGTGTGTTTAATTACTTTTTCTTCAGATTGCTTCCTGTTGCTAAAGTCTTCTTGTCTGCAGTAGGATGTTCTTAAACTTTAAAGTGCTTAAATATAAATACGTACTTGAACTCTTTTCTGATGAGATTTTTACTCTGAAATCTCTATGTGGGATCATATCAAAGTTTTGCTGGGATTTGCTTATTTCCGTAGCGTTTAACGCCTTCTCTACACTAGACTTGTGAAGAGCCTGCTTTTTACAGGCTGTCTGGCACCAAACCCTCATCCTCTACCAAAAAAAAATCCCCAAACCCAGCATGTACAAGCGTGGAGAGCGGGAGGTGAGCAGCACTGCTTGGGTGCTCCTGCAAGAGCAGAGCATCCTCCTCCAGCCTCCTGGGAGCTCCCGGGGCACCCGCAGGCTCTGCAGAATTGCCTTGTGGAATAGCGATGGGAGAAAATTTAATTAAAAAACAAAACAAAACAAAAAACCGCTTGTGGTTTGGCTGTGGGCAGTGCTTTCCCCAAATAACGAGTCGAAGAGGAGCGGAGTGGGAACCTGGCTCTTCGTGGGCTCTGCTGTGGGCTGGGTTGGAAACAAAACGCTACTTAGCAAACATCTCCGTGCAGCAAAGGGGCTTTTTTTTTCAAATAATATGGCCTCTCGGTTATGTTGCTTGCTTACAAATCTCTTTGCTTTCGGTCAAGGGCTCAGGGGAAACCATTTCTGAACATAAAACTTCAGAGGGAGGGAACCAGCCGCGAGCCCACGCAGCGGCCGAGCGCGCTGGGGTCTTGCAGCAAGATGTTTGCCTGCACCCAGCGAGTTACTGGTGCCGGCTGCCGCTGTGAAATGTTTATTGGGAAGGGCTGGGAAGGGAAGGGCTCGTACGTGCCCATCTCCGCATCCCCAGCCCTGCCGAGGGGGTCTGGCCGAGCTGCGAGGTGGTTCCCGGGGGATGGAGGAAAGACGCGGAGACGTTTGCTCGTCGCCACCGAGACCCACCTTCCCGTGCCAGGAAAGGTCCGCGACTGTGGCTTTGAAATCCAAACAAGTAAACATTTCTTGTTCCAGAAATGTTGGTATTTAAAGAGAGAAAACTACTTCCAGAGGAAATGTTTGTTTGTGGACTGTCCCTCTTGCTTACCGCGGCTGATAAGAGCTGCTCGTCAGCTGCGCCCTCCCTACAGTCGTCGTTTCAAGAGCCTCAATTCTTTTTATTTTTAAGAGCAATGCGCTTCCAATGTGTGTTTAGATAATGATTCTTACAAATATATTTATTCAAAACAAACACAGTAGGAAGCAACTACAAAGCAGACTGCTTTGGCAGCCGGTGCAAAAGGGAGCTCGTTATTTTTGTGTGTTCGTGGGGGGACAGTCTTGCAACGCGTCCGGGACGTCAGGAGCTTTGCCCTGGGAGCTGGCCATGGCAGGTCTGTCCTGCGTCACGGGCTCGGGCTGGGGCGCGTTTGCCCCCTGCATCGCCTTGTAGCATCTCTAGGAGTTTTTGGAGAGCTGTTGATAGCGTGAATTGGCTGCGTGGTGGCTGGGGTGACTCTGCAGATGGAGCCGTGTGTTGCTGACGGGGCCAGCAGCATCCACGCACGATGGCAAGGGCTCAGGCAGGAACAGAAACGGCAGCACGAGCTGCAGGAGCAAGTCAGCGGCTGCTGCACCTGCAAACCCATCGCAGCCCTGTGCGCTCCCCGTGAGCACGCAGCCCCTTCAAAACCTCTCTTGAACCGAACTGCAGCTATTTCTGGTTTAGGGGAGAAGGAAATTCAGCGTTGCAGGTTTTTTTTTTGCTTTCCCCCTGAAGCGAGCGGCAGGCACGAAGCTGCCCCCTCCTCGAGGGCGGTGGTGGGAACCAGTGGGATGCTGCGTGAATCCACCGTAGCCTTTCGTTTAACTTGGATTTTACAGCTTTCTCGCAGAGCCTGTTCTGTGATAATCTTGCAAAAACAAACTCCTGCAAGACTTCTGGGGAAAAAAGGTGACATAATGCCCGACTCAACGGCGTTTTGGAGAATTACCCTTGCGTGCCTCGGCTGGACTATGCCAACCTGTCCTGTCTTCTCCTGCGCAAAGCACCGGAGGAGGAGAACCGATGCAGTGTGGTTTTCTGCACATCTGCATCTCCGTCTAGTTCGGAGCCTTGAGACATCTGGGTTTTGGCAGCATCTTTGCCTTGCGATGTCCGTGGTGCATCAGGTGCCCGTGGTCTGCTCGGGGGCCCGTTTTCCCAGGGCAGGTATAAAGCTGCTGTTTCAGTGGCCTCCACCTCTCCGTTGGGTTTGGAGAAACCCGGAGCAGCTCAGCGAGGGGAGATGGTGTGTAGGGCATGAGGCTTCAAACCTGGCTTCTGCAGGAGACCAGGCTAAAATTGGCCCTGCAGCTCATCCCCAAAGCTGCCTGGTGGGGCTAAGGCCAAGCGAAGAGGTTTCAAAGAGTTCAGAGAGCCTGTCCCAAATCTTGTGCAGCTCCAAACCACTCCGATGGGAGCACAGACCCCGTGGGTCACCATCCCTGCTTTTACAAAAGACCTCCCTGCAAAAAAAACCAAACCCAAAAAGCTAAAATTGAAAACAAAACCAATCTTGTAAACCCAGGAAATTTGCATTGCTGGGGAAACAAATTCAGTGAAGTTCTCTAATGCTGCTTTGTTTTAACCACAGCTTTAAGAATAATATTAAGGTTTTGCATTAAATGCAGGGGAAGAGTACTTTGGAAAGCTAGGAGGCCCTCTGGTTATTTTGGCAATCAGGATGAGTTAAATTAAAATTGTTGAGTGCAATAATATGTAGGAGGGTGACATCTTGAAATATTTCTTAATTTTAAGTATGTGTTTTGAACACATGTTTGTATGCCGAGGCTTGGGCTGCTGGGGTTGAGAGGCATATTGGATTATATGCTATTCACTCTGTGTAAGCAGTGGCGATTTATTGCTGCAGATACATGTGATGCAACGTGCAAAGATTAGTTCTATCCTCTCTAAAGCATGATTATTTTGGGTCCTCTTTATACCTTAAATAGATATTCTTCTCATGTGATTTCCATCTTTTTGTGTCAACAGCCCAGGCTAAAGTTGAAATAAACATTGCATCAGCTTAATAGCCCAGGCTCTGAAGAAATCTGCTCTCCGTTGTGGGGATTGTTAGGAAGCCTTTTCATTTTACATTTTTCCAATGCACAGTGCAAAGATCTTGTGAATCTTGAAGCCTGCTCTGTTTCACTGGACCTTTCTTGTGCAGATCAGCGTAGTTGATCAACACTGATGAGTCCCATCTGGAGCAGAGCATCAGTGCAGTTCATCATGTTTAAATATCCTGCTTTTTAGTTCATGGTGAGGATCTGTGGCCTCTTTCAGGGACATGTAGAAGTGAGCAGCTGTTAAAATTTGTGGTGGCCATGCAATTTTTGACTCTCAAGTAGTAGATTTCTCCTTCCAGTTGCAGTTGCAGAGAAGGATGCTGTAACACGGCAAGCCATCGCAGGCCGTCTGGTGTTTTGGCACGGCGTGGTAGGAGGAAGGTTGCCTGGTCATGTGCGTGTCCTCATACGGTTGGACTCAATAATCTTAAAGGTCTTTTCCAACGTAAATGTTTCTATGATTCTCATCTGCTCCACTCCCACAGCCAGTGCTGCCAGAGGGGAACAGGAACTTGGAGGAAGAGAGGACCTCAGGACAACCCTGTGGGGCAAGACCTCCTGCCATCTCCTTCCCTTGCCCTAATCTTGTTTCCATTTTTTAATCATTTGCTCTTGTCAGGCTGCAGCCCTGGTGCCAGGGCATTTAGCAGTTTGGAGTCAGCGTCATCCAAATGGTGGAAGATGTGTGGGCAAATGTCGATGGAGATGTTTCTATCAAAGCAAACCTTAGCAAAATGAATGATTTGTTTGCTCTTAATGACTTTGTGGGCTGGAGTCGGCAGGACGGGGTGGTATGGGTGGGGAATGTGGTGTGTCTGTGCTTGTGGCTTGGTTTGAATAGCTTAATGTGGGCTTAAATGTTGGAAAGCTCTTCATTGAGACCTTTTGCACCTCTCTTACAGCATCATCATGACAACAGAGAAGAGTCCAGCGGCGGACGCCGACAATCCGGAGCAGCAACAAGCCAAGGAGGAGGAAGGAGCTGCTGAAACACAAAAGCAAGAGGCTTCCCTAGAAGAAGGGGCTCAGCAGACGTCGGAGGGACAGCCTGCAGCGGGGCAGAAGCAGAAGGCCTCCAACGGCGATACGCCCACGCACGAGGAGCAGAGCAAGAAGGAGCGCCGCACCTCCGAGGGCCGGGGTCTCTCCCGCCTCTTCTCATCCTTTCTCAGGAGGCCCAAGTCTCAGGTGTCCGAAGAGGACAAAGACACTGATGCTCCTAAAGAGGTGGGAGGTGACCAGAAAGACCCGGGGTTAGGAGCCAGCCCTGATGAAGACATCCTGGTGAAAGCCCCAATTGCAGCTCCTGAGCCTGAGCTCAAAACCGATCCATCACTAGACCTCCATTCCTTAAGCAGTGCAGAAACACAGGTAAAACACCCTCTTCCATATGGCATGCTCCCTTCTGTTCTTGAAAACATCTCTTTTCAGCCAAAACTATTAAAAATTTCATATCCTAGGATGGTGAGCTTGATCAGAAAAACTCATGAGATGCTGAAAGGCTCGTGTCAGCTCCCTGTGTTGCATCGCTTGCTTCCCACTCTTGCATTCCTGCATCAGACTGTCCTGCAAAGTACCTGCTCCTGAAATCACTTCACAGCAGGAATTAAAATGCCCCGTGCTGACTCTTTACTCTGCCGAGGAATGGAAAGTCACATCAGAAGTAGGGTTCAAATTCGTAATTCACGATGGAGCGGTTGCTCGTCGGGATGTCCTTGGGGTGTGCAGAATAAAGGCAGGTCGGTGGCGTGAGGTGGGGTTTGCAAGAGGACGTGGATTTGGGAAAGGGTTTCTTCAACTTCAAGGAGCGCAAGCGTGGCATTTCAGGACTTGGTCATCTGTTCAGTCCAGGCTGGTGCTGAGCCTGCCAAATACAAATGTTTTCTGCTTGTGCATCATGTAGACAGGGATTTCTGCACAGCATGTGGGCTGAACCCAGCTCCTAGTAGCCATCTGATGTCTACTCTTTACAGCCAGGGTCATTTTTCATGCAAAATTTGAAGTTTTTAAAGCATGGTAGAAACTGAGGCAGAGACACCCACGGGGAGACATTCACAAAGCTGCTTCTTGATTTGGGGGTGTCGGATGCCCTCTCTTACCCCTGGGGTAACTGCAGCTCTGCCGTTACTGGTGCGGCTGCCCGGAGTTAGAGAAAGGCGGGTGCCCCTTCTCCGGAGATGGGGATTTCTTACAGCCCCACCAGCCTGGGGTTATCCTGCACATTAGCACATTCCTGGTAAAATCTGGATTGCTTACCCCGCTGCCGTCAGTTTTGAATGGGCTCCAGAGAGGTGTTACATATCTGCAAACTCTGACTTTTGGAGCAATACTTTACAAGTTAGAGCATTGCCAGTTGTAGGCAGTAATTGTAAATCCACCTCCTTAAGATTACAAAGTTGTAGAGAAGGTACACCTTTTTCTTTCTTTTCCCAAATTCCTGAGCCTGTGAAAACCATGGGATGATCTCTGCTCGTGTTTTGTACCTCTGGGGGTTGGGATTAGCAGAATGGGGAGGAGCTGGAAATTTTCAGGCAATTTCAGCCCAGAAATTGTGCCTTCAAGATGAAATGCATGATTTCTTTCTCTGTTTAACTTTGCTTTGCTGCTTCTGAGCGCATGTGAGTGTGCACCCACAGTCTTCCTTCACCACGGGCTGTTCGTTTCAGACGAAGCATTTGTGCCTTTTTTTTTTTTGAGTTCTTATTTTAGATCAGTGTCAGTGGCTTTTTGAACTGTGACACTCGGCAGATATTTCTGCTGTGAAAGCATTTGTGAGGTGCTGCTTGTTTGATAAACGCTGACCGACGGGCATTATGAGCTTTGACTGATTCCCTGCTCCCGATTGTCCCAGCCCTGCTGGAACAGAAGTCAGCAGCTTGTGGACATTATCTAGTTTTTAAATACCTCCGTGCAGTTGTGCCTGGGTGTGATTTCATGGGATGCGATGGGCTGAAAAGACAGGGTTTTGCTCTTCCTCGGCCATGGCTGCGTGCTCCTGCTGCATCGAGCCACTTCCAGCACTTGTCAGAGCCTGCCGTGAACTCGTTTAACCTGCTGAAATGGCAGTGGGAAAAAAAAAACAGCTTCCTTCCTCCTCCTGTCCCCAAACTGCATCTCTGTCTGCTATTCTAGTGAATCGAACTGGCTCGCAAAGTGCTTCAGTAGGCAAAGGGAGAGTGGTATGAAGGCTGCCTTCCCTTTTCGGTGGCAGAGAGCTGCTCGGTCGGCTCAGACGGCCGTGAAATCCCAGCACCGACCCCCCCTCTGAATCCCACCGCTGCCGTACTGAGTGCTCCAGTGCACTGGAGCAAAGCCCATCGCCCCGGGCGGCAGCGAGCGTGTGGGGCAGCGGGTGTCTTGCCTGGGAGGGGAAAAACTTACTGGTCCAAAAGGTGCTGTCGTTAAGACCATGAAAATTTGCATGACGTAATCGGCCCTGATTTCTCTAATCAACCCTTTTTTATTACATCCTTTATTAAATGAAGGCTTGAGAATGACTTGAAGGGCTTTAAAAATTAATGTTGTTACGTTGCTCATCCAAGCTGCTGCTCCAGGCCCCAGGTTACACGTTTAAGTCAGATAACTAATTCTGGGGTGAGATCCCAGCCCTGCAGCGCACCTCTGCAATGCTTGTTTCACGTGATGGGTTTTTTTTGTGTGACACGTCTAAATTGCAACTTGGGCAATGTGGGGGTTTCAGCCTGCGCAGGAGGAGAGGAGGGACGAGCAGGAGCCGGACAGAGACCTCGGGGGCACGGAAGGAGGGGAAGCGAAGGAAGAGAGCGTCAAGCCAGAGCCGAAACAAGAGACTCCGGAGACCAAAGCAGAGAAGGATTTGAAAGCTGCCCAGAGAGCAATAAAAAGACACAGAAACATGTACTGCAAAGTCGTCTTGCTGGATGACACCATTTTTGAGTGCGCCGTGGATGTAAGTACTTTTGGGGTTTGTTCTGCTTCTGTTTTCCCTCTCCCTTCTCCTCCCCTTGAAAAATCATCACAAATGCTATTTAATTGGGGTCTAATTTGCTGCCAGTGAATTACATGACAGGCTTTACTGCAGAACAATTTTCCTGTAAGCTATAACAGCTTATTTAGTGTGTTGTAAAAATTTGTGGGTGCCTAGGAATCTCTCTTTTTTTTAATTGTTCTACAACTTCCAGGGTGCCTTGCTTTATAAAGGTGGGGGGAAGCTTAAAAAAAACCAACAGTTGTCTTACTTGCTATTAATCTTCTCTCTCATTTGTATCCCAGACTAGAGTTGAGGTTTTTGTGTTAGGTTGGAATTGCCTAAATATCTTCTGCCCCTTTCCTTTGAATAAAATGGGTTGTCAAGTTGATTTATGCTTTTCTGTTCACCCAAGGTACCTTCACCTATCAGGTTGGTGGCTAACATAACTCCTAGAGCTTGGACGTAAAGAAAAACATGCTGTGTTTAGCCTGCAGTTGAATATATTTGCAGTAAACAATTTGGAATTATTATGTTGACTTACAGCACTGCAAACCCCTTCCTCTGAGAGCTTTTCTTCTGCTTTATTTTGTGCATTCTCTCACAGGGCTGTCTTGCTGTCAGGGCAATAAAAAGCTCGCAGAAATCCCTATTTCAGTATTGAAGCACTTGTCCAGAATATTAATAATCCGGTACTTACCATTCGAGCATACTTCCATCAGCTTGTTTTTCCCCAGTCCCGCTGGCTAAATGGGCCGGGAGAGGGTATCTGGGCGCAGGGCTCCCCGTGAAAGCCGTTACCTTGGGTGATCCCAGGCAAGGAGGTCAGTGCCGGCCGTTCGTGTAACGGCATCGCTGCTGTTATTGCCCGGGATCAGCTCGGAGCATCACCGCCCCGATCGCCTTCCCCACCTGCAGCCAGCTTTTGCCAGGGATTTTGGGTGCAACCCCCGAAAAGAAATTATTCCCCGAAACGTTGGTGGCAGCTTGCCGTGGTTTTGTGCGTGAGTTTCCTGCAGCGATGCCTGCAAATGCCGGCGGGCTGCATGGGCGCTGGTGGTGGGAGAGCTGGTGGTGGTGTGGTTGGTCCTTGAGCAGGAGGAATTCTCTTTCTGTAGGTCCAGAGAGTGGTGATGGGCACTGCGGAGAGGATTAGGAGGGGCTGCTGTGTCGGTGAGACCCTCTTGACTTGACAAGTACTCTTGGCTTTAACGCCGACGTAATCCTGCTCTAGCATTTTGAGAATTTAAGACTTAATTGGGAAGGAATTGCAAAGGTGTAGGCAAAGACCAGCACAAATGCCTTTATCCAAGAAGAATAAATGCTTTCAGGCATCCTTTCCAATGACAGCCATAGAAGGTTTTTAATTCCTATATGTCTTTAAGTGCCAATTCCTTGAGAAATATCCCAGCTAACACATGCACTGTGTTACCTATGGAGTTGCAATGTATGTACTAAGGACCTTAGAGCTGAAGGACTGGAATAAAACAGTTGCCATGTAAATATGACTAAAAGGAGAGATGCGGGCACAAGCGATGCATTAGTAAAGCTTATTTTGCATCGCTGGAACTGCACTTTCTTTTCAGCAAAACCTCCAATAGAATTAGCTGCTTCTGGTTACCATAGTTTTGTGCCTCAGGGATGTTTTCCTTCATGCTTTTGGACTAAAAGAGTATCTGTTCCTAGGGCCAGTTCACTTCTCAGGATTTGGGAAAAAAAAAAGAGATAGGCATGCTCAAAGAGTGTTTCTGGAGGCAAGGAGTTGTGTGCATAAGGCAAAACTGGAGAAGCTGGGTTTCATCAGCAGATCGGGTTGATGAAAAGGCCACAGAAATGATGGTCTTTGGTTCTCAGACGCTGTTTCTTTTGTGACCCTACTGACCCAGGTTGCCCCCAAAATGGGGGACTACAACTGTAGCAGCAGTTGCGTACCCCGCGTTGGTAATTTTTTGATCAATGTCTGATTGTCTGACAGCCCGGAGCTGGCAGGTATCAGTGCAGCAGATGTACTTCGGGAGGGAAAATCCATACAAATCCTCGGTGTTCATTGAGTTGCGTTGAGAAGCTCAGCTTTGGAGAAGCTTCAGACACGGAGCTGGTGGTAGCAGAGAGACCCGCTGCAGTTCCCATTGCTTCTCCGGCTTGAATTTTTATCCCTGATGCTCTTTCCTCTAAGGGGTGCGTGCTCAGAAACAGCCAGGAGATCTGATTTTGAGCTACTCAGGACTTTTTTACCTTCTTGATAGTGTGCAGTGTGGTTTGATTACATTCCCTTTCTCCCCTCTCCCGTGAACGAGGGCAGGCAAAAACCAGCCCATCCTACAGAATTTCTTTTGTCTATTTGCAGAAACACGCCAAGGGGCAGGATCTACTTAAAAAAGTCTGCGACCACCTCAATCTCCTGGAAGAAGACTACTTTGGTTTGGCCATATGGGATACACCAACCTCCAGGGTAAGCAGCTGCTCCTGCCTGGTGTTCAGCTCTTTCAAAGGAACCTCTCCCCTGGGAAGGACGTGGTGCATAAGCTCTTCTTAAAACTCCTTTTGGTGTCCTCCCCAAAAAAGGACTAAGAGGGTTATCACAGAGGCAGAAATTGTGAATAAATGACTACAGGAGTGTGGTTTCTAGTAAAAGAGCTACATGAACTTGTATCTTCATCTGGAGAAAATTCATTGTATTAGTTTACCGCAAAATGATGCCGTTAATTTGTAAAGCTATAGCTCAGGAAATTAGGGGAAGATAAGGCTTTTCCCGCTATAGAAAAGCAGCAGTTTTTTTAATTGTGATTTTAAGAATAGGTTAACTGCTCTTAGACTATAGAAGATGAGCCTGAATGTCGACACGCTGCAGGGGAACGTCACAGTCCTGGAGCCCGTGTTCACCAAAGGCGCAAGGCTGAGCAGTCAGCAGGAGTAAAAGCTGGCTGCCGGGCACCGGTGTCATTTTTTGTGAGGCTTGGCCGCAGCCATCCAGAGCAGTTTGGAGCCGAGGCTTTGCCCTGTGAAAAAAACGCCGTGACTCGTCATACCAAAACTCTTACTCATATGGTTTCAGTTTAAGGTCTTTGTTTGGTTAGACTCAAGCAGTGTCTTATCTTTTAAACCCTTGGTTATGCTTTAACTCAAGCAATTACTCAAGCTCTGTTTCATGAAGCGAGCCAAAAGCGTGCTAAATTGAAATCTAGGGCCCACTTTTATGTCCTTCAGACCAGTCCACATGCTGACTATTCCCATGCTTCACCTACAGCAGTCGCTTATGGGCCAGGTTACGATGGCTGGCAGACGTTTGTCATTAAATGCTTAATAATTGCAAGAGTGAATTTTTAATACACCGGCACAATAACACCCCATCGCTATTGGAGGCAGGCAGAGCTCTGTCTTGCGTTTGTTTTACTCTCTCTTGTGTCTTGCTGTTTTCCTGTATGTGAAATTCGCTTCCATGTATATTTTTCCATGAATTTTTACTTTAGGAGTTTGTTGTGCTTGCAGAGGGAGGGATAAGTGTACTTTCAGATCCAATTAAGAGCAAAAAGAGTTTAGCTGGAGCAGCTCAACTTCTCACACGTGTGCTGTGGGTAGCTCACTGCTGCACCTCCAAGACCCCCGGGACTTGCTCTTCTCACGTCCAGGCGTGCTGGCGTCGATTCTTCCGAAAGCTAAAGCGTGCACCTCCTTCCCCTCCCCGCCCCGGCGACAAGGGCTAAGGGCTGTGCAGCTTTTTAACTGTAGG
The DNA here is from genome assembly GCA_013400755.1 of Pelecanoides urinatrix. Classification (NCBI taxonomy): domain Eukaryota; kingdom Metazoa; phylum Chordata; class Aves; order Procellariiformes; family Procellariidae; genus Pelecanoides; species Pelecanoides urinatrix. The sequence goes on along the minus strand of VZTQ01004259.1, from coordinate 160,428 downwards.
GACTGAAAACAGTTTTGTCCGATTTGTGTCCCAGAGCAGGGAGCTGAGGAAGGTAAAGCCGCTATGCGTGAGTTTAGCTCCGGTGCAGAGTAAGTTGCTCGGGGGAAGTCTGGTTTGCTTTGATGGGGGAAAACACCATTTTTGGGTTTTTTTTGGAAATCTTTCTGGTTCTGTTTCATTGAACTTTGAAATCTGAAGCACCATCTCTCGCTTGCTGTAACTTCAAACAAGACCTGACACTGAGTTACTGATTCACAGGTAGAAATGACCTTAATAGGAAACCACCAGATGAGCTTCTGCACCTCACCTGCAGCTGTGCGGAGCAGGCGGAGATGCACGTGTGTATTCCTGGACAGGGAAGGGTTGTACGTGGGATTTTCCACCTTGGTATTTAGGGAATAAACGTTCCTGGGGATGGGCATTTTTCCCCGTGGGAATAGCAGAGGGTGACAGTAGGAATAGGAGATGGTGACAGTGGATAGAGCAGCTGGTCAGCACCGAAGGAGCTTGATGCTCACGCTGCTCTGAAAAGAAACATGTTTCCCACTGATTCATGACACAGTGTGGATAAAAGTGCCGTTAATTGCTGTACCTGTCATTATCTGCTGGGCTTGGCTGCCCAGAACCCAGCATTATCACTGCAGTAACGAGCAGTCATGGCCCCAGCGTGGACATAGAGATGCTCTGCTTAAAACGGTGGCCCTAAAAAGACAGCAAGTGGCATGTCTACCTTTCAAATGGATTTCGTATCCCCAGTTTTATAGGTTAGAGGGGCAAGCATCTAAAAAGATAAGATTAAATGTAAGTATCGCTGTCTCCCTGCCATGAAATGATGTGTCCTTCTGGTCAAGACAGATTAGCTTGAGGGATTCAGTGAGTTAATTCCTTCACCTCGGGAGACCTGGATGTCCAAATCCTGCTCAGGGCTTGTGAAAATGAAGAAGGTGGTTTAATGTAGCCTCTCCAGGAGGGCTTTTAGCACCGTGCCATCGCCTTCAGCGGGGCAGACCCTGACCTCTGCAAAGGGAAAGGCTCAGTCTCGATGTGCCGGGAGTTGCTCAGATCGTGCTGGCAAAAGCAGGAGTTGTTTTTTGAGGCTTATGTTGCACCACCATCCCACAAAACCCCAAATTACAGAGGGGGGGGAAAAAAAGGATATATTTCTAAATTTGTAGCTGAGATAATTACTAGAAACTTGAGTCATACTTAAAAGAGATGAAGTTTATGTCACGCTCCTGTAAAATATTCCAGCCTTCCCCAGCGATTGGATGTTTTCACTCATATTTCAGGTCATTAAAAACCATAGCTAATAATAGAAAGTCTTCGCAATCTTTGTTCTGAATAGGGCAAGTATGAAGACAGAGTGCCTAAAATGAATGCTGACATCCTATTTGCCTATTTTTAAAGGTGCTGGAGAAAAAAAATGTGTTGCCCAGTTGCCCCTTGTAGCTGGATGTGGCTGCGACTGTACCTCTGCTGTGTGCTTGCAGCCCTAATATGCTGCTTTTTTTTTCTCCTCCTGTTTCTCGTGCCTCTGCTATCAGTATGCGGTAGGTGAAGCGTTGGAAATGCACCCACCGAGACCACAGGCTGGAGTAAAAGTTGTGAAAAATGCACCATCTTCCCAGTTTCCATGGCTGTGTTTGTGTCAAATGTTGTCTTTTTGCTGTATTTTTAGCGATTTGCAGTGTTCTGTGGTGTTTCTGGAATGTCTGTTAAACTGTGAATGTTTTTATCCTCTTACAGACGTGGCTGGATCCTGCCAAAGAAATAAAAAAACAGGTTCACGGTAAGTAGATCGAATTTATCATGCGGTTGTGTGTGGTTTCTTCCCCCTTCCCTAAATAAGTGTGGCTTTGGCGGGCGGTCTGGGGGCCCAGGGATGGGCGAAAGTTCGCATGAGGGTGTCTGGCAGGGATCAGCACAAGTTCAAGCAGCCTGCGCATCCTTTTTCTTCTTCTTAAGTACTTAGTGATGCTCTAGACTTAGGAAAAAAATGTCATTTCTTTGGGAAAACATAACTTGGGGTGTGTTTGCCCTATGCAAACCCACGCTATCCTTACTACCATGCGATGCTGAAACGGGAGATCTGCTCCCTGTTGGAGGATGGGAAAATAGGTGTCAGTGAAACCATTTAAATCTCAAAGGAGATTGGGAGAGCCTGAGCAAAATTGCGTGCTGTAGCAAGGTTTTATGGACTCTGAGGCTGTTTCGGAGTCCAAACAGGGGTACTGGAATGATAAATGGCTCAAGTAGTATCAGGGCAAATGCCAGATGCTCTCCAAAACTGTATTTTAAGGTTTGCTAGCACTGAATTAGTTCAAGATGAGGGCTGCGTCAAATAAATTTGAGAGGCTTTTGTTTTCTCTCAGGAGCAAGTCTGACTGCTTTGAAAGTAAAATACTGTTTTACAAAAGTAAAATACTGTTTTACGTATGCCTTTGGTGGGGTTGCAGAACAAAGTATGTCATTAAGTACAGATTAGGGGGGAAATGCCGCAGGGCTGTGGAGTAGGAACAGCTTCTGCTCTTATCAACTTCTCTTCGAATCGATATCAGGACGTGTGTAAAGGGCATGAGCTGCTCCTGCCATGCAGGTAAAATTCAGCTTCTAAGTGTAATGAGCAACCTGCTGTGGAATCTGGCCCCCAGAGATGGGTTAAATGGCAAATTATTTGAGTTTACTTGAATATATGTTGAATGTACATCTGAATATGTTGTTGTAGATATATAGGGAGTCAGTCTCTGCATCCTCCTTGCAACACGTAGGAAACCTCTGCTACCTAAAACGTCTTCGTGGAGTAACTTGTTTTGAACTGTGTATAGTGAAAACAACGTGCCTTGTGTTTAATCCCAGTTATGGTGTTGCATAAGAAGTAAATCCATGAATGCTACGTCCCCGCTCCTCCCTGTTTGAGATTGTGATAAACCCCTGAGCAAGTTAAGCGCAGGGGTATCTTCTCTTTCTGAAAGAAATATTATTTTGAACTAGTGTTAGAGGGCACAGCAGGGGGGAGTTGTAACTATGAAAATTACTTTGAGTGCTTAATGGGTCGGTCAGGACAATTTTTTGTGGGTAAACGTGATTATTTTGAAGAAAAAGAGAGAGTAACCTCTTCAGCTGTGTCACCTAGACTGCCCATACCACCTATAATGCCAATTCTAGGTGGATTCTCACTCCGGTTAATACCTGTACCGGTGCTGTACAAGGTTGGCAACAAGGTGTGTTAAAGCATTTAGGTCTGAAAGCTCTTCCTGCCGCGGTGCTTGCTGTTTCTTCCAGAGATTGATGCTCATGTTGTGCTGAGTTTAAACTGTGGTCTGACCACCCGCCCACAGTGCGTTAGGCTGCTGAGGGAATCGGCACATCTGCTCCTGACCAGAAATTTGAAAAGTGGGTTGAATGATAAAACAATACTAATTCATTAACTTAGAGCACACGCCTGACCTCTCTTCATGAATCTTTTTTTTTTTCAATCAGTGAAAAAATACGTGAGTGATTTAGCCTCTTAGCAATGAATTTCATTTTTTCCACAAGTTGTGGTTTATTCACGTGTATTTGCCTGCCCTGCTTTGTTTTCTCCAGCTTGTAACTTAGCTCTTGTAAATGAAATCATATCTTACGCTGTCTGCTAAGCAGCGAGCGAGCAGTATTAAAATCTCTGATCTGCTGGCCGTATTTTGAAGATCAGACTGGATATCGCCGGCTTTTTTGTGACGACTGACTATCATGAAGCTGTTTTGGTCTGTTTATTTTGCTCAACCTCTTCTTTGTAATTGCAGGAGGCCCCTGGGATTTTACTTTCAATGTCAAGTTTTATCCACCGGATCCCGCGCAGCTGACAGAGGACATAACCAGGTGAATTACCTGGGAATCTTGCCTCCAGCCAGCGAGCTCGCTCAGCAAAGCAGTGAATATTGAGTAGAAATTTTTCATGTTCGGGTGTTATTCCATCCTTCAGCAAGGAGATCAGAGGTCTTAACAGTTCGGAGGGTTTTTTTGTTTGTTTTTAGTGGATGTGTGGGATGCTCCCTCTCTTCACCGAATTCCACATGTGTAAAGCAGTGTCATTTATAATCCTGGCGTGTGTGTGTTTGTATAGAAAAGTACCTTTTTATTTAAAAACAAGATTTTCTGACCGTAAGTGTCCTCTACTGCCTTTGCAGAGTGGAGTAAGCCCTCCTGTCCTCCACGCTGTTTAACGTGGAAATGTTACTCCATAAGTAAAAATACAGGTAGAAATTAGAAACAAGCGTCATGCTGCATTCATCAGCGGCATAAAAAAACAGATTCTGTTTGATCCTCAAGTTTCTTAAGTTTCTCTATGCTCTCTGTAAATAGTATTTTGCTTTTTCGCCCCCCCCCAGGTATTACTTGTGTCTTCAGCTTAGACAAGACATCATTACGGGGCGGCTGCCCTGTTCCTTTGCGACTTTGGCTCTGCTGGGTTCGTACACGGTCCAGTCCGAGTTGGGAGACTATGATCCCGATCTACACAGCCCGGATTACATCAGTGAATTTAAATTGGCCCCAAACCAGACAAAAGAGCTCGAAGAGAAGGTTGTGGAGCTTCATAAAACATACAGGTAAGGTGCAACAGCTGGAGGGCTTGTTTGTGCACAGCAGCCCGAAATAATGGAAATAATGGGGCTGTCTGGTATTTTCCCCACCTCTGTTGTATGCTTTTGGTTTCCTGCTACGCCAATTTTTTTATGTTGGCAACAGAAGCTTTAGCAGTAAGGTGTGAATTTTCAGCTATTGAGAACATCAGCTATTTAAAAAAGATTTGATACTTTATAACAAAATCTTTCTAGAAGTTGGAATTATTTTTTCCTGCGTGAAGAAGAAACTATGTTTTTAGAAAGCAGATGCAAAGTCTTGCAATTGTTTATTAACATGTGCTCTTTTCAGCAGTATAGCTGTGAAAGTGGGTTTTATTTCGTATGAAAATACAAAGTTTGCTTCTTTTAACCTTGCCCTTTGTCTTTTTATTTGTATTTGCTTTGGGATTTATGTATTTTTTGGATTGCAGTCTGGTTGGAGCAGATCTCCTCTCTTTGTGTATACGCTGTAGCCTACAGCGTGTTTGGGGTTTTCTGCTGCCGCTTTTAATGAGTAAAACTTTCTAACGTGGAGGTTTTCCAGATGATGCAGGAGGTGTAAACCTGCAGGTAGGCTCTCCTCCTCGTGCTCCCCAGTGCGGCTGTGACCTGGGCAGATGTGTCTTGTTCAGGTAGGGTTGAAGGACTCCTGGTAGCGGATTAAAGGGTCACAGCAACCAAACCTCTTCCTCATCTTATTTTGAGCTTATTTTCATAGATGCTCTCAAGTGCTTGGATTGCAGAAGCTGTGCGGAGCTGCGTGCTCGCCGGTGCGGAGAGCGGCCAGCCGGTAGCTTCTGCAGCCTCCCAGAGATACGTTTGTGTTTTAAGGGGGGGGGGGAAAAAAAAGCCCATAAAACCACTCCATGATACTGAGCCCTTCAACCGGCAGCCCCTTGACCTGTGAAAAGCTGCTGCCTGATGCACTAATAACGAGAACAGAGCAAAGACGAGACCTTCTCGCAGGCAGACGGGAACTAATAACCTGAGAGCAGTAGGGAAGGGTGGATTTGTGCCCCCGGCTGTGACCAAAGCTACAATTAACACCTCGCTCAACCCCGCAAATCAATACTTCAAATTGATTTCCCTTCCATTTGCACTGAGAGGAGAGGAAATGAGGGAAAATAAGTCCGGGGCCGCTGACAAGCTTCATGACTTGAAGTCAAAGGCCGTTAGCTGTGCTAGAAGTGGCAGATCACGTTCCTGAATTATTCATGGCTTCATTAGAAGGATACTTCAAGGTATGGCATGTAGTTATATTTAATCTGCTTGTGCGTGCAGGAGGGAGGAAGCGATATTTAATTTCTGGTCTGTGTTCTGCGAACATTAAACTGTCAGAGGGTTTTCAGTGGGAAAACTTTGCTAAACCATGCTCCCTCTCTGGCTACTTTATTTGCAAAGCGCAAGGCTCGTGTCGGAGATGGCAACTGCTCCCGGGTCTTTCCTAGAGGATTGTCCTTACAGTCGTCTTCGTCTGCCCTGTCTCCCACCCCTAAAACCTCTATTGACATCGCACACAAGATGTACGCGAGCGCTCAGTAAGAGAGACGTCAAAGCAGGGAACAAAATGAAATGTATTCAGCCGAAAACTCTCCCAACAGAGCTGTTAGATGTACCTCGTACACCAGAAACTTATTAACAAGGGCACTTCAATAACGTTGATAATAGCCTCCATTATCAGGATGTTTCCGTTAAGCGACGTTGGGTCGTGTTGCCCCTCCTGCAGACAGGGTACCATCTGTTCCCAGAAAACATCTCATTCATCTGGTCTGTCCCAGTAGGAATCGCTGCCGAGTGGTCTCAGCTGTCCTTGCGTTTGGTTTGGAGAACAATAGCTGGGTCTGGGGGGGGTCTGGAGGTCTGGGGGGACGGTACCTGTCACCCTCTGCCTTCAGCTGAGTTGGTGTTTCTTCCACTGAATCACGTTTTGGGCCCTGTACCGCACTTCCTCGCCGGATAACTTGCTTTCTTGTCTGGGGTCTGTACAGCTCCACAGAAATAAGGTGCATCTGTTTCATGAGGATGTCTCAAAGCACAAATTTGGGCATTCAGAGCAATTTAATAATTCTTCATCTGGGCGTAGATTTGTGTTGAAAGCAAAAGAAAATCTAAGGAGTAAATGGTTTTGTGAAGTCTTATCTGTGCCCTCCTAAAAGCAACAGTTACGGGAATACCAAACCCTCTCTCTCCTTCCCCAGATCCATGACTCCAGCCCAAGCAGACCTGGAATTTCTTGAGAATGCAAAAAAGCTGTCTATGTATGGAGTCGACCTTCACCAAGCCAAGGTGAGAATCGGCGTGCGTGCACCTGCCTGTGGATTTTGTAATTGCATTATCCTTCCCTCGCAGGAGCAAGTTCACCTGTTTTCAGGAGGCTCCTTTTGAAAGAGATAGGAAGTAAGCTGGCTACTGGTACAGAAACACAGACGCACCCCAGAAATGCCTCAAGCACTGTTGCAAGTGTTGTTAGAGAAGTGATTCTTCCTGTTTGCTTATTATTTATTTATTACAGGAAGCTGTACAAAGCTACTGATGCAGACAGGTCCTTGCTCTGAGGAACTTAGAGTAAGGCTCTGACCCTGCAAGGTGAGCTGCTCCGCTCAGAGAAATGCAGGATAGGCTCTAGACCAGCCCTTGGAGCAAACAGCATCGCAGGAGAGATCTGCAGCGGGGGTTGTGAGGAGAAACGGGAAGGAAAAGCGAGCCTGGCCCTGGCTGCGTAGGGAGCCAGAAGCTGGGGTGTGGGTGGTGGGGAGATGAATTCAGGAGAGCCTTGGGGGAAGACCAAAAGGGGTAATTTGACAGACACTGACCTGAAATTTGTAACTCTTGACGCTGCTTGAATCCTCATCTGCTTTCCCAGGACTTGGAAGGAGTGGATATCACTCTGGGAGTCTGTTCCAGTGGCCTTCTTGTTTACAAAGATAAACTGAGAATCAACCGCTTCCCTTGGCCCAAAGTCCTGAAGATTTCCTACAAACGCAGCAGCTTCTTTATTAAGATTCGGCCGGGGGAGGTACGTTCTGACTTCTTTGTGCTGGTGTCTTCTTTAATTGCCTTCTGATTGTCACCCACGTGTGTGCTTCACTAAAATGAAGTGGGGAGAGGGAGCAAGCTTTTTGCTGAATGAGCGTTTTACACTATTGGGTTTCTGATCTGGGCTTGGTGTTAAGTTCAGCTCTTCAGGTAGAGCTGACCTTGCTGAAGTTGTAAAAGAGCGGGTGACGATTCAAACGACGTGTCATCCAGCACCACCTCCTGGCACTGCGCGGTATTCCCAGCATCCGGAGGAAAGCGGTGGGAAGTTCACAGTTGAGATTGGGAGAGGACTAACGCCTTTTTTGGAAACAGGGCAAGACAAAAGGTCTTTGTCTCCATTTAAAAAAAAAAATTAAAAACAAACCCCAGAGGCATACCTTTTCACTTAGACTGCTGCAGGCAGGGGGTGGCTGCCCTGACGCTGCCTCTCGTGAACAGGGAGAGCCCCGGAGCAGCCTGGCTGCTGGAAACACGGTGGGGAGAGAGGCCGTGATGGGGTTCAGCCTCTTTACTCCTCTCCTTCGTCCTCCTGCTTCGACTGCCACGACCCAGCCTTGCAGGGAGGTCAATTTTTGACCCTGTCCTGCAGCTGGGCAGCGCGATGGGGGGGTAAATGAGTCTGAATGGCTGCAAAACCCACGGCCCGCCCTGCTGCGAGTCCTAGTGCGTCCTGAGAGATGCGGGGGGGTTGTGGACCAAGCCCTGTGTTTTCTCGGACCCAAGCTCCTCCGGCACATCGTGGAGTGAGTTCTGGGCTAGACCAGCAGTTTGTGCCGCAGCAGAAGAGGTCGATGGGCTGGGGACTGGACTCCTGCCACATTTGTTTCTTGCTATACCTAAGTAACTTTTATTTTCCACAGCAAGAACAGTATGAAAGTACAATTGGATTTAAGCTACCAAGTTACCGGGCAGCGAAGAAGCTGTGGAAAGTATGTGTTGAACATCACACGTTTTTCAGGTGGGTTTTCTAAATGGTCACCTTGAATAACCAATGCTTTAGATTAGCTGCTGAAAATGAGCACTCCTTCAGTGTTCCTTGGTGCTTCACAAAATTCAAAGTGAAATGGTTGTAGAGACATTAAGTGTTTATATTGCATTAAATTTCTAGGCAGCTTCCACTTCATAAGGTACATAAGACAGAGGTCTTATGTAGGTGTGGGGCTTATTGTTAGCGCGTGTTGTTTCGTTAATCAAGCGTATGCAGAGGCTTCTTTAATTTGTATTTTAATTTCTCTTTACCTGCCGCTTCCTAGACCTGGAGGTATGATTTTTAAATCGTGCGTGTGGTTTTCAGGCTGACTTCCACCGAGGCCATCCCGAAGAGCAGGTTCCTGGCGCTGGGCTCCAAGTTCCGCTACAGCGGCCGGACGCAGGCGCAGACGAGGCAGGCGAGTGCCTTGATCGACCGGCCCGCTCCCCAGTTCGAGCGGACGGCAAGTAAGCGAGCCTCCAGGAGCCTCGATGGAGGTGAGTGTCTGGTCCCTCTTCCCTCTTTGTGGCTGGATTCTGCAGGGTGCTGAAATACTCCTTAGATATTGCCTAAATTCCCTGCTTTAAAAATAAAAAAGCGTAACTTCTCACTTTAATACAAGACCTGGATATAAAATGCAAACCGATAGTAGTACTAGCAAGAACTGGCTGACAAAAAGGATGTAGGTGGGTGCTGAAGGCTTATGGCAAAGTTCTGGTTGTAAAGATATTTCCTCATTCAATCTGAACGCGTTTGCCTTTTAGCAAATGAGGAATTAAGCTATTCGAGGATTTGTTTTGTTTAACGTAGCTTCTTAAATTAAATAGGTTTCCTTGAGGGGGAGATTTTTTGCCACAACTGTTTGAAACCTTGTCAGCGTCTGTTAAAACGATGCTAATGTCGAAGTTTGTGGCCTATCGATCAGGTGGGCTCATCCCTGGCATTTTTAAAAGAGCCAGGTTAGAGGAGGTGAGGCACGGAAGGGGGAGTGCCTAAGTTTGCTCCTCTTGATCTGAATCATGGGGTGCTTTAAAATTAGAACCCAGGGCTGAGTGGAGCATCCCTGTGCACCAAGAGGATCCAGGGAAAGGGGAGCATCCCTGTGCACCAAGAGGATCCAGGGAAAGGGGCGCATCCCTTTGCACCAGGGCACCTGATGGAACAAGAACAGCGTTGCTTTGAGCCCCGAGGTCGTGCTGCAACCCGGGAGGGAGCAGGGCTGCCCCAGTGCCCCGTGGCCAGCAGCAGCCAGGCTGCCCCTGCTCCTGGCATGGGTTTACAGGGCTCGGTGACACCCCGAGCCTGGGCTTCATGCCTCAGAGCCAGGAGGGAACGGGCTGCTTGGTTTGAGCTCCGTGTCACAGCAAAGCAAAATGCCTGCTTGCCTGCAGTCCGGGCGTGCGAGCTTACCCAGGGACGGTGCACGGAGGCAAGGGGACCAGCGCTGTTGGTTGCCCCTTGGCCATGCCCTGTAGACTATTATGACCCCAGATGAGTAGAGAAATCCCTGCTGCAATCCCGCACCCCAATGTCAGAGCTTGGAAAAGAGCAGCCTGTGAATGTAACGCTTCTGTCCCCGTTGAAGTCTGCAGCCTCTTTTCATCTGCTGTGTGGGCAGTCGTTAACATGTGCCCCGTTTCTTCAGCTAAACGTGCGACTCAAAAAGTTGAGTTCAGAGCCGTAGAGGAAGAGAAGCAGGAGGAGGTGGTGGTGGTTGAGGTTCCTGAACCAAAACCCGTGGATCAGATCCGAGAAAAGCCAGGTATAGCTGTGGTGGTGGCTACAACTCTTCTGCAGCACCTTTCCTATCCTTTACATGCTTGTTCCTGACAACTCAAAAGTTTCACCAAATCTGGCGGCTTTCTTTTTCGTTTCTTTGCAAGAAGAGTTTCACAGTCAGAGGACAGACAGCCCGGCAGAGCCCCGGCGCTGGGAGACTCCTTAAATTTCCACCTTGCACCTTGTTAGACCGTAATCCTTGTGGGGAGGTGGGGAAAAAGTTTAGGATGTGCTGGAACTTGAGAACTGTCTCCTTATTAAATTTGGGTGGTTTTGTAAATGTGGATTAGAAAACTTTAAAGTTTGATCTTAAACTTCTTGTAAAGCTTCTGAAATTCTTCATCCTGGGACCTGCTTGCCATTTTTTAAGCCTATTATAGGGTTTTTTGGTGGTTTGAGAAATGCCGCCCATTTTGCTACATGGAGCTTGTATTTCTCTTAAGATAAGTACTACTAATAAATATTGATGCCCTTAAGAGGTGTGTAGGTACAACAGCATATTTGAAAACTAATAAGCATAACACAGCAGCGGTGTTGTCAAATATTTGCAGTCTTCATCACTTAAATATCGAATGCCTGTGGTGCGTTAGGGCTGGAGATAATTTGTATGCAAATGCATTATGTACTGCTCCACTGCTCTTCTTCCACCCTGATTTTTTTTTACAGCGCGCTTTTGACATCACTGTTTTTCTGGTATGAAATCTAGACCAAGCTTTCACGAAGTAATGTGGCAGACTGTCTCCCCACCGCTCTCTTGCCTTGAATTCTCGCTAGTCAGCATCGCCTGGCAGGGAAAACCTGATGCTGTAAAAACAGAAGGTGGAGAATTAACATTTAAGACACCAGGATAGATGGCTGTATGTCCCTAGTTTTTAGATTTGAAGCTGATTGCTCAAGTACGTTTAATTAACGCTGCTAGTTTTTATATAGGTTTTTATCTACAGGAGCCTGGGTGTGTTTGTCCTGGATTTTACCAGCCAGCACCTGCATCTCCCCAGACTTCGCAGGCAGAGCCCGTCCTAGTACCACACTCGAGAGCCGTTTGCATGTCCCCGCGTGTCCCTGCCCGGGCAAGAAGCCTGCAAAGCTTATTTGTGTTGTTTTTTCCCCTCTCATCCAATACTGTTGGGCCTGGCAGCCCTAGAAAGACTGACATGCAATCGCATGGTGAAAAATTACTATTAAGCTGCCTGGTTTAAAAACCTCTTTGCTGTTCTCAGCCGCTGCCTCGGGAAGGGATCTCCTCACTCTTTCCTCTGCCGTGGCGACCGTCGTGTGTCCGTGCCGTTCTCCAACCGCTCTATTAACACTTGCAAACCTCTTTCTAGCCAAACACGCTCTTGAAACTTTTGAAATGAAACCCATTGCAGAGGAGGAAGAGGAGGAGGAGAAGGTAGAGGTGGTTAAGGTTCCTGTTGCTGAGCCAAAGTTACCGGAGCCGTTGCAGACGTGGTCAGGTACAGCCGCAGCGGCGTTTGCCATCGGCGCGGCTCCCGCGGCCGCCCGTGCCGTGACCTGCTGGGTTGAAGTGATGCAGTGCTGTAGGACAGAGGTTGCATCGTTTGCGGTGGTGTTCATTGCCATTAAAAATCACACTCGGCTTTGCAAGCGTGCTGTTAATACACGTGCTGCTTTATCGGGATGTGCCTCCGGTTGAGACGAGGAGCTGCCGTGCCGTGGCTTGGCCGTGTGCCCGCGTGGTGAAATGAGTGTGCGGTGGCCTTTTAACGCTCCTCGCCTGCTGTCCCTTCTTGTAAGGTTCGTTCGCCTGAGCTGTAGGAATGTGCGGAGCCTGAAAATCAGGTTGTGTGCTCCGGGACTGCTGGAGGTCACCTACGCTCTGCTTTTTTTTCTTCGCTAGGCAGCCTGCTTCTTCCCTAGTTGGGGTTTTTTCAGAGCAACTTCATTGCTGCAGACAGATACACCCTAACCATAATTAAAAGCAGAGTTGGTTAGTCATGGCAGGAGGAGGGGATTGAAGCCGTGGAGGGAGGTAACTGGGAACTTCACCCGTTTTCTTCAATATTACAAAAAACATGAAACCAGCCCCTGCGCTGAGACTCGAGGACGTTCCGTGGGACGGGCTGCGGCGGAGCAGGCAGTGCCAGCGGCAGACCCGAGCACATCCAGCGTCTCCTGCTGCAGCCGCCCCTTCTTCTCATTCCGAAACTTCTTCCTCCTCTTGACGCTTTTGTTCCCAGTAGGGACGGTTTTCTTGACGGGGTGATGATGATTGGTATTTTAAATCTCATATTTTGGAGCAGCACTTTTTACTGTGTTTAAATCGTCATGTGTCAAAATAGCTAAAGGTGGTAAACCAAGAAAATATAACTAAAATAATGCAATTCTGGACAGCACAGAACTCGTTGCTGAATATCAAAGGAAAAGCTTAGGATCTTTTATTATTTTTTCCACGTGTCTTGACGCTCTGAAGCACTGTGAGAGAAGCAGGAGTCCCTGAAGAGGGGCGGCCCTGGGGATTTACTGATGCCAGTATTTCCTTTGCGACTTGATCTTCGAGGTGGCATTTTAACACCTGTGTAACTTTTTTAGCCAAACGTGCTCTTGGCAAGGTTGAGATAAGCCCAATTGAAGAGGAGGAGGAGGAAAAAATGGTGGTGATGAGAGAACTAGAGCCGGTCCCGCAGGAGGCAGGTACCACCACGAGGGCTTTGCACACCCGGCATCCTCCTCATCCCGATCGTCCCGCTGTACAACCTCCCCGGCGGCTGACACCGCTTCCATGGCGTAAATAACACCGGGACACGGCACCGGTTGTCCTTCCGAAAGGATAACGCAATGTCTGGCTCACAGAAATGAACTGCCGTGCCGAAGAGGGGGGGAGGTAACGGAGATGGCGGTGGTGGTTTGGGGTCTTAGTGTGGATTTGCAGCGAGACGTGGGGTCTAGGAGTTTGTCTTAAAAGTGTAATTTCAGTCTCTGAAGAATCAGGTTCTTTTTTGCCCTTCCACCGTGTATGTTTTTGGCCACTTCGTTCTGTACACGTTTCATACACACAGATGAGATGCAGTTATCTTTTCAGTGAAACAGGAATTCCTGCTAAGGAGTTAATTAAAATGACAAGTTCTTTTTTAATACTGAATTTTCTAGTGTCTTTGACTAGCTGGATGGACTCTAGTAACCCAGTGTTGGCTGGGGTGAGTTACACAGTATGACCCTTGCTGCATAAACTGTGATTTTGGGAATATGAGACCATGTCAAAGGAATTATTTCAGGTGACCAGGTATATTTTTAGTGGAACGTCCATAAAAACCAACATCAGGAGAGCTAAATACTTATTGTGTCTATAGGTACACGCAGTGAATTAATTGGGGCTTTCTTTGTCGCACAGTATTGGCTTGAATATTTTGGAGGTGTCAGGCTTTTCAGGGATTGGGAACTGTCTGGGAAATTAGGAATCGAAGGAAAGAGTAGGCGGTTGGTTTTGTGTGTACCTAGTGCTTGTATTCAAGACTGCCATCCTTCTCTGGAAGGATGATTTTTTGGCAGCATGCTGTTCATTTCTGCACTGTCACTGACCTGGAGATGCTGGGTATCTTCTCGCAGCGGTGCCTTGGGCTGCAGCAGGAGATACCCATCTCGGACATGCAGCCTCAGCCTGCTTTGAAACCCACCTGGAAGTTGCTGTACAGTTTTACAGAGCAAGAGTTGTTGATTTTTTTTTTTTTTTTTTCCCTGTTGGAATTGCTGAAAAGATTGGGGAGATGGGGGGAAACCATTGTTGCCCTTCCAGAAACCATCCATTTCTGGTTGAGGAGATGCCAATGAGTCAAGAACTCACCACAGCTATAAGCGTTTCTATTTTAACGGCTGCATTGGGATGGACTTCTGTGTCTGTTGTGTGTGAAGGACCCAGAAATCAATGGCACGGTGTCAAAAATATATTTGCCTTTCTGGTGTGGCTTCTCTGCAGAGTGCAAGCTTGCTTTTTGTAAACCATCTGTTGTGGGTTTTTATTTTATTTTATTTAAACCATAAGGAAAATAATCACAACTTTCCCGTACTAAACGCACAAGCTGCTTTGCTCAACATCTTTCTTTCTTTTCCCTTTTTTCCTCCTCCTCCTCCCTTTCTTTTTAAACGACAGCACTGTAATTTGGAAAAACTTTGCCCGGTGCTTTAGAAATGTTGCCGGCTCTGAACCCTGTCCCTGTCTGTCTCTCCCCCATCCTCAGCAGTGGCCGTGATAACCCCCGAGAGGAGTCCCCGTCCCACCTCTGCCCCGGCCATCGCTCAGAGCCACGCTGCAGAACCAGTCCCAGCTAAGCCCGATGCCAAGGACGTGGTCGCTGCCTCTAAAGTAGAAAAGGAAGCGGCGAAACCCGATGTGAGGCGTGAAGAAATCCCACCGGAGAAAGCCAAGCCGCAGCCAGCCGATGCAGCAAAGGTACGTCAGACCAGAGGCTCTTTGGAAGAGGCTCTGCTTGTTCCGGGCTGGAGCATCGGCTCTAGAAGCCGTCCCAGAGCAGCAGCTCTGAGCACCTTCTGTGCAGGGGTTTATTCCTCGCCCAGGGGGTCTGGGTCCCAGGGGAATCCCAGCCCGGACCCTCCCAGTGCGAGGAAGGAGGAGGTCCGTGGCGGCCGGATTTTGGTGGTTGCAGTCAAACTAAATGCAACTTACTGATAGATGGTTCAAAAAGCTGGCAAGAATTGCACAGAAGTTCATGGTAATTGAGTTTGGAGCTCACCCATTGCTGTCTCTGCTGATTCCTGGTACGACAGCAGCAGCAATTCCAGTGAAATCGGTGATACGGATCTGGTCTGCAGCCCGCCGTCCGAATGCAAATGTTTTTTACGGTGATAGGCTTTCTCTGGGAGAGCTGTTAATGTGTTTCTGCAAACTGGACTAAAAGTTCAGTTGTGAATGGCACTATTGAGACCTTGGGGGTGTATTGTTTAAATGAAATTTTTTTAAACATTCTTTGAGCTTTTTACAAATGTCTGAGACCTCTGCTGATGTTGATCTGTGTATGTTTTTCTCGTAAGTGAAAATAATGTGGAAAATTATTGTTCTTATTACAGTGTCCTTAATATTCTGCAACTCTTATTGACTGAAACCTTCCAGTGTTGCAGCAGAGGCGTATGCCTCGAGACACAATTTGCACATTACCCTGAGATTTTAGCTGTTCCCAGCATTACTGGAGCCACGTTTTTGCTATAACATATCACGCAGTGGGTCTTGCATGACATGCCCCAGGGGAGATCACTGTTAGTAAAGGTTGGGAGATGGAGGTGAAGGAAGGACAGTTGCTGTGTGACCTGTAATTTTTTAAATGAAAATGCTGAAGGGATCTTTAGGATGGCACTTTGGAGTGTGCGTCGTGGCACATAGTTCCTGTAATGCTGGTCCTGCACGGCTGCTCACCCTCCCTAGCGTTCAACTGAGAATAAGTAAATTTTATTCATCCCATCTCACTTATTACAGAGTTTTTTCCTAAATGCTTAAACACTGGATTTTTTTTTTCTTTAAATGTAGATGTAGGAGGAAATTGTAGATTTGAACGTGCCAAATTTACCCTGTTTCTCAAATACAGCTGCATCATTTCTTTTAACACCCACCGATGCTTTTGTCTTCAGAGTATTTGACAATCCAGTTTCCCTAAAATACTTTCCTTAAAGTGTTAAGACAATCTTGGCTCTCTACTTACAGACAGCAAAGAACTTAATTTGTGATGTTAGGCTTGGTTTTGTAAATACGTCTCTTCTTACTGACTCTCTGAACGTAATACCTGCGCATAACAAATAATTTTCGGTTTTTGAGGAGGCCCGTGTTAATTTGAGCATGTTGCTTTTGGTAAGGATTTCACTGGGAGATCCAGCTGCAACTGAAATTTGAAAACATTGCCTGACAAAGCTCACGCAAGGGGGAAGCCTGTCTTCAGCAGCACTGGAGAGCACTGGGTTCAAATGCAAATAATTCTCAACCTGCAGGAATTATTGTAATGTGCTGTTAACTAACAGACTGTGGGAGAGCTGCGGTGTCATTAACTCTTGCCGGGGACTGCATGTTGGTTTTTGCATGTTCACCCAGCATTTCAAAACCAACGTTTACGCAGCTGTGTTTTGAAACTCAATGGTCTCTTGAAACAAGTCTACTAACAAGAAATGTTTTTACCAATTTATTTCTTAAATGTAGGTGAGGAAAACGCACATTGAGGTCACAGTACCCACCACGAATGGTGACCAGCCCCAGGTTTGTGCTAATAATTCAGCTGGTTGCTCACATTTTTTTTTTTTTAAGGTTAAACAGTGAGGTTCAACACAGTTAAATGAACCAACTTTTTTTTTTTTTTTTATCACTGCCCAACAGCAGCAGCCTGCAGAAAAAGAGGAAGAACTGATAAGAATGAGGAAGGTTAGCCATTTTACACTTTCACCAAACAAATTTGCCATATCATTCATGCATCTGTAACCTGTTTAAAAAGACAGTGCTCCAATTTCATGTGCTTTGAGTTGGGGTTTTGTGGGTTTTTTTTGTTTTTTGTTTTTTGTTTTTTTTTTAAAAACTGCAACTATCAAATATTTTATTTTAAAATGGATAGCTTTTTGTCCCATAGACAGTCTGATCGCTAAAATTATGCATGTTGAATGTTCAAGAGAAATACACTTGGTTTGATTTATAAAATTTATCTTCTCTGTAACAAATTTAGTTAGAAACCAAAGCAAACTGTATAGCGTGCATTCCAGGAAATGCAAGGGAAAAAAAAAAAGAAAAAAGAAGTGTAATGCTTTTTTGTATTGATTGAGTATTAGGGGACATACCCAAGATGGGAAAGGTGGTAAAGGCATAGTTACTGTGCACTGAGACCTTGTAGCAGTTGCACCAGGCAGTGCAGCCGCGGGCATGCGTCTCTGTCAGCAGCATGAACTTTGTGCAAGGCTTCCACCGAAAAGTGGTGAACTGTCCCTTTGTGGCGAGCGATATAAATCAAGGCAGAAGCCGATGAACCCCTGGGAGCTGTCTCTTTAAAGGACTCATTGCATTTCCCCATTCTCCATGAGCCAGAACCCCCTTTTGCTGGTGGTGGCCCCGCGGCTGGGTCCCCACCCCACACTGGCACAGCGCTGCGCTCCCAACGTTGAGTTAACTTTTTTGATTTGCCAATTTGTCAATCCCGCAAGAACAACATTTTAATTTTTTGTGCTTTTCTTTTTTTGTTGTTTTGTTTTGTTTCCCCCTTTTCTTTCATTTTCACAGAAAAGATCAAAGAGGCTAGATGGTGAAAACATTTATATCAGGCATAGCAATTTAATGTTGGAGGTTTGTATGAACTTGAAGCTTTTTTTCAGTTGCGTTTGCCTAGACCTTCTGCATCTGCGCTGAACTTTTTTCTTCCTCTTCTGTCGCTGCCTTTGATTTTGCATGCTGTTGCATGAAAGACCTTTTGGGTTTTGTATTTTTTTTTTTTAAATATGCTTTTGCATGGTGACAGTAAACATGACGATGTGCAGGCATTCTTCCTTCTACCTCTTCTGACTTTCATTCTCTCATACTTACCCAAAATATATGATTGGCAGAGCTGCGTGCTCAGGTCTGCTCTTGGACCCGCTGGGTGCTCACAGTGGCATGAATGGTGGCAGGGGGCTCCTTTACAAGTTTCTCCTTGCTTAAAATAAGTTGTTTTCCTGGGGGAAAAGACAGCCTATGAAAATGCAAAAAATTCAGGAGAAGCTACAGGTGAAACTGTCACCTCCGTGACATTCAGGCCACCGCGATGTCCACGTTGCTTCAGACGGGAGCGAATCCTCCTTTCGGACGTTGCTGCCGGGGTTGCAGCGATGTTTGCAACGTCGCAATCCTCCTCCCACCGCTCGCTTGCCTTGCGGCATCTTCAACGCTCCTGCGGGCCCCATCCTGCATCGGCACCAGGTCCCCTCGGAGCTGATGCAGGGGCTCAATGGCCGTGGGTGGCTTGTGAGCAGGCGAGGAGCCATTTCACCCCTCCACCTACAGCTGTTCCCTTCGGCTTTGGGAGCCCTTCACACTTGGTTCCACCCAAGCACGGTCTCAGAATAGACGATGCCGATCATATATTTTTGGTTTTTTTTAATACACTGTGTTAACGGAAGATGTTTTGTGGCTTCTGATACTCTGTGTTCTGTGTTTCTACTCAAAATTGCAGCACCAGCAGCTGGTAGGGTTTCCCTGTTGGTATCTCTTGCAAGTGAAGTGTACTAACTGCCTTCTCCTAATCTTAATTTTAAAAGTTTTGCAGCTTTTGGGTGGTTTTTTTTATTTTTAAAGTGTTTTTTTTTTGGTGTG
>VZTQ01004259.1:0-138340 GCA_013400755.1 Pelecanoides urinatrix | reverse complement strand
GTGCCGATTGCAGTTTATCCCAATTAATACAAGAGGAAAGAGGAGAGAGGACGTTCCCTTTGTGTGTTTGCAGTGTGAGCACAATTGATGGAAGTCGGCAACAACTCTGCTGAGCGCAGCTTTGCTATGCGGCAGCGTAGGCAATCGCAGGTGTCGTCTCCGTGTCTCTTCATTTATCCTGTCCTTTTACTAATAGGATCTAGATAAGACCCAAGAAGAAATAAAGAAGCATCACGCCAACATCAGTGAGTTGAAGAAGAACTTTATGGAGTCCGTCCCGGAGCCTCGGCCGAGTGAATGGGACAAACGTTTGTCCACTCACTCCCCTTTCCGAACCCTCAACGTCAACGGGCAGATTCCCACGGGAGCGGACGGAGTGAGTACCTCGGCGGCATGTGGGTGTCCGTGCAGAGCAGTGTGCAACTTCCAAGGGACAGCTTTGCAACCTAGGATTGAGCCCCAGCTCCCCTTAGTGTTTGGTTATATTGAATTTTAATAGTTAATATTGACTTTTAACATGTATAATGGTCTCTGAGAGAATTGATGCTTTAGTTGTAGTGTTATAAAAATTATTTTTTTTTTTTTTTTTTTTTTGTAGAAAAGAATGTAGGAATTCTTCACCGGGTTTTGATGCTGCTTTTCCTAGCGTTGCTTTAATCCGTGATGCTAGAGTATACTTCCCATGGCTCTTTTGGGGACTGGCTTATTCTTGGTGCCAGGGAATAGGTCTCCCCAAAATGTGGGGAAAAANTTTTTTTTTTTTTTTGTAGAAAAGAATGTAGGAATTCTTCACCGGGTTTTGATGCTGCTTTTCCTAGCGTTGCTTTAATCCGTGATGCTAGAGTATACTTCCCATGGCTCTTTTGGGGACTGGCTTATTCTTGGTGCCAGGGAATAGGTCTCCCCAAAATGTGGGGAAAAAAAAAAAACCAAAACCCTAAATTGAAGGGAATTAATTCAGAGATAATATTGCAGGTCACCTAGTGCAGAAGCACTAGGATGGTATAAATTTTCAAGTCACTTTATTCTCCAGTTAATCCAGTATGTCATTGGGTTTAGTCTTGCATTAGGATCTGCAGGTGCTGATCTGCTGTGGAGGCTTCAAGAAGACTCCTCAGGTGGCTACAGCAGGGCTGTTCATACGGGATGGAAATCTTTCTCCGTACAGGAACAGTGTCTGTATGTTAGTAGCCATACACGTTCTCAGTCTCCCTGCTAATGTCCTTAAAAAGGTAATTTTTCAAAGAAACCGAGTTGGAGCAGCAGAGACCTGTCTGCCAACTAGTTTCTTCTTGGATAACAGACAGCTTTAATATTGGTGTTACCTAGCTCAGATTTGAAGCTTGTGAGTAAAACTCTAGTTGGTAATCAGTCTCTTTAATAATAAAGGCGATTTTTCATTACAACTGAAAAATTGCACCCTGGCTGCAGCGGTGCAGTCATAAACTCTCTCCTGGTTTAAGCCCACAGCGCTGCAGATAAGCTTGCATTTCATCTTCAAACCATTGCAAGGGAGACTTTTTAAACAGAAATAATCTTGCAATGGAGGGAGGGTTGTCGTAACAGGTACAAGGTACAAGTTTACTACAGGCTCCTCAAAGCGTAGAGAAAAGCCATGACAAGTATTGGGCTTTTTTTCCCTGCTAGAAAAACAAAACCCCCCAAATGAACTAATGAGGGTTGATCGTTATCCTTGGAATTACCATGTTTAACACATGGTTGGACTTTCCTCTTTGTGTGCTGGGTCTCAACGTAAATTCTGCAGGAATGTGGGCAGCAGAGCTCTGCCCACGGTGCCACGTGGCTTATGGATGTGGGTGGGATAGAGCAGGGGCTCTCAAGCTCCACAACTACAGTTCAGGAATGATATTCTTGGTTATTACGAAGAATTTCTTGCATGGTGACCACATTGTGAGGTCTTGGGGGGCTGCTGTTCACGATAACTGGATGCTGTGGGCTTTCTAAGGCTGCAGTGGTCCACAACGATGTGAGGGTTGGTGTCAGCCCTGGATTTGCATTTCTGGAAATTCCCCCTTAATCTGATCCTCCCTGAAGTGGTCTTGCTTTGAGGTGAAGACGGACACGTTCTACTGTGAACTTCCAGAAATGCATCTTCGAGAGGCGCCTGCCGGGGGGGGATGCTTTCCTTCCCCCGCACATGTTTAAGGATGGTAAATCACGATGCAAAGCAATCCTGTTTCTCCTGTTCATGGTGGTATCTTCACCCTGCTGTAGTGGCCAAGGGGTATTCTGCCAGGGGCTGCTTTTCTGCTCTTCCTATATGTTTTATTTCAAGACAACTGAACCTTAACACGCTTTGTGTGTCCAGGTCAAGAAAGTCACTGTCCTATCTTCTGAGAGACAGGTTGGTGGGCTTGAGGTAAAGCTGCTGTTCTGATATGTGCTTCTGAACCAGACTTTTGCTATTGCAATGGCACCAAGCAAAAACTCAACAGCAGCTGCTGGATAATATTTTTTCTTTTGGCTACATGAAGTAGTTTCATAACTCACACTGAGAGGACTTTTGCACTGCTGCAGCTTTTGCAGCTTTCAATTTTGCTTATTTTGGTGCATGGCTGGTTCGAAAAAGCTGCATGAAAGATATAACCGTGTATTCGGAGAGAAAAGCAATTATGAAAGTTTAACTGTACCCTGTTCTTTTTATGTTGTCTTTCTTTCTGTTTTTTGTTTTAATGATCATGTTACTCTTGCATTTTATATTTTCTTTTGCTGCCCAGTCTCCCAGCTACTTTCTCCCCAATACTCATCACTTAGGGGTGTGCAAAGAACCAGTCCCAAAATACCGCACTGATCAAAGGAGGCTAGCTCAACTGAGAGAGCTTAGAGCCAAGTTTTTCCTCTCCTAGGGGCACATGGGTTTGACCAGGTCTGGCAAACTAAAGGGATGGAGAGTTACAGAACAGCAACATCTCCCACAATCTTTTCTTTCATCACCAAAAGCGCTAGAGCCCTTGCATGGTCCTATGTGATGATTTGCTCATTCTGGTTTTTTACGTTCTTTAGACTCCAGAAACAAAAGTGCTAAAATGCGGAACAAAATTTAAGGAGTTTGCAACGCTCCTACTGCCATCCTGCCCGTTCCACGCTCGGGATTTCTAAGATGTAACAATTTTTCACTTGTTCCAGTAGAATTTTCCAGACAATTGAAATTTTGATACTGTCGTGAGAACTTTGAAAAAGCATTTTGTATCTGCACTGCAGCTGGATGTTCAACGATATTTAACAAACGCTGTTTTTTAAGAGCTCTGTCGATTAGGAAGCTGTCAGAGACCCCATTTTGTACTACGCTATTTCTATTTCTAATGCCTCAAACTTTTTTCGCAACTGTTCCAATTCCAAAACACTTCCGTAGGTTTTGAGCGTAGGCTTTTCTGGGAGGGCAGGCGCAAAACACGCGTGATCGTGATCCAGAGGTTTGTGACAAACCACACGTGATCCTGATCCAGATGTTCATGAGCTCTGCAGAGGGGACTAGCTTTTGTAGCTCTAAGGCTGGCGGGACCCAAGCCACCCATGGCTCTGCTCTCCAGGGCAGTTTGTTTTTACGTTGAGAGAAGGCTGTCCTAACGCTTTGCACACCTCCAAGTACCATTTTGGGCACTTTCCATCTGTCATTTTTGTTCATCTCTCTCTGTCTTTCTTGATCTTCTACCACGAAAGCAGACACAGGAACGTCCTCTGTTAGTACAGGATGAAGACAAACTAAAAAAGCAGGAGATACCTACTGAGACAGCCTTTCCCCGGCAAGCAAGTGAAGAAACTCTTCCAAAGGTTTCTATTCCAATTCCTGAAGAGCAGAAATCACTCAAAAAGTGTCAGCTGTACGCTAGCATTTTTCCTTCTCCACGTATTCCCTTTATGATGTCCTTTCTCCTGGTCGTAGCACTGACTGTTTGGTGGCTGCTCTTTCTCTGAGTGGCAACAGGGTCATGTTGAAACCTCAAGACCAAAGCTCCTGAATTTCTTGGCCGTAGCTTCTGCTGCATCTTCCTTGTCCTGGTCTTCCCTGTCTCCGTAGTTCGCTGTCCCGGGGAGGGACGCCCCGTGACCGTCGTGTTAATCCCGCTGTGTGTCGTTGTGTAGCTGTGATCCGGGACCTGGCAGGAGTGGTCATGGATTGCCAGGTCCATTCTGAAGTTTCCTAGTGTGCAAAAGCAAATTCTCCCAACCGTGCTCCTGATTGCTGTAAGAGGGCAGACGGGGAGCACAAATACGTGGGAGGAGACGTTTGCTTCTTCAGCCCCTGTAGACTTCATGTAGGAATTCCGAAGACTTGCTTTTAAGCTTCTTGTTTTAAATGTAAGATGTTCACAAGCTGGAGAACATTGGATACTGATCCAAAAGAGGCTTTACAGCAATCTGCTGAATCTAATCCATAACCACTCCTTTTCTAGGAAACTAAGGTTGGCATTTAAATAAAAAGTATTGATTATCAATGCTGCTGTTAGTGTTAACTTAGAGACAGGGACGGGCAACTTTTCATTTTCCCAGTGGGGGAAGCCTCTTGCAAAGCATCGCAGCTTCCCTCTCGCCCCCCTATTCTCATTTCCAAGAAAATACATGGTGTTATAGGAGAAAACCCATTGCAAGGAAACACGTAATGTAAACATAGATTAATCATTTTTCTGAATCTGGTGGTCTTGGTGTGCACTTCAGATGTGTTTTTCGTTTAATTTGTGTTGAACTAACTGACGCATGTTTGCTTAGGTCACAGGAATGGAGTAACCTGCTGTTGGGTACGTCTCCTCTGTTAGCATGTTGACTTTACCACATCAGGACACGCTTCTAATGTTAAAGCCATCGATTGTTTTGACTTCTCTAATGAAACCGTTGCATGCCGCTTGTTGTTTATTGCCTACAAATGTAAATGTCTGGATGATGCTCAGGTTTATCCGAGTTACCCTGGTTGAGCTGCGTAGGCTCCAAGATGAGTTGCCCAGCTGGGCTGAGCAGAACTGGTTTGTGAGCTGGAGGGAAGGTGGGACTTTGTGTCTAAGGGGTTTCTTTTCTGTATATAGTAATTATGGGACTGAGCTGAGCCAACCGCTTCTCCTTTCGGTAATAATGTGCTTTCTGTTGCTTTCTCTGGAGGATTGGTGTAGACACAATTACTTCTACAACAGCCACCAGTGCCATCAGGGTTGGCAGCTGCTCCAGCAGCACAGAAGAGAAAGGAGTAGACCTTTATTACAGGGACTAAAATGTGTGAATATATATAAATACATGTATTTATAACCCGTTATAGATCTGTAGCTGTGTGAACAGTGTTATTTAGGAAGCTAGCAGATAAGCTTGCAGGAAAAAGACATAAGGCAAATATGGCATGTGCTGTCTGATCTGAAGGACCGTGGTGTGTCACGGACCATTTGAGCCGCCTCTCTTGCTCGCAGTGTGCAGGTTGAGGCTCTCAATGCTCTAGGAAACTTAGGTTGCTAGTGAAACCCTTTGTTTTAATCTCCCAGGAATCTTTCCGATTACTCTTGTAACCTGCTCCAATTAGTTCACCGGTTTGTGCCTTTAGGAGTTTGTTTTGTGAGGATGCTGATTTTTCATTGGAAAGTATTCTGCCCTTTTTAATACACTGCCTTTTAATACACAGTCTTCCTCTTTCGGTGGTTGGAAGGGTAGAAGTCACTGGGTGGTTGTACGGGCGTACGGTGGTGCGAAGGAGCGCTGGCAGCAGCGCGGTGCTGCTGGGTGGGCTGCGAGCTTGCTGCGCTCGGAGAGCGCCTTGGGACGGACGTGAACTCTGCTGAGCTCGGTGTGAAGTTTGGGTAGAGTATCTGGAGAAGGTGGGCCCTGGAGAGGAGAGGTGGTAGAGGTGGGGAAGGATGCTGAGGTGCCACGTGCTGTGCAGAAGATGCAGGATAGGATGGTGCTGGCTGGGATTCCCTGCCTGAATCTCCTTCCCAAAATTGGAACAGACGTGATGAAAAACAGGGATTGTTCGTTCTCCCCGACCTGGCGTGGAGAGGGAAGGGACAGGAGTTGTTTGGATCTCTCCCTGTCCATTTTCTGTCCATATTTCCTGGAGAAGAGCATCTTAAACGCACACCTGCTTCCTTTGGAAAGCCATCGCTCGGGTCAGCCGCCGTGCCGTGCTTTGGGCACTGCGGAGGTTGCTGCACGCTGTCTTTCTGAACCGATGACAAGTACTTTGAAGCCATACCAGTGGCTTTTGCAAAGCCATGGTTTCTGTAGCTCTATCTACCAGTTCCAAAGGACCTGAAGTCTAAAAGGCTTTGCCCAGAGCAATGTTTGAACACAGCGCTCCGGGTACCTTATCCCAGAGTGATGAGAGGTGCACTCTGTTGGTCACCTAAACTCAATTCTTTATCTTCTTAGTTGAAACGGTCTCTCTCTCACTTTTTCCTTTTTAAATCTTGAGATAAGGCTGGTTATCATCAGCAAAAAAACTTTGAAACTTTACATTCTGAGAATGCTCAGGAACATTTTTGGGATTTATATAACAATTATCACTGCAAGAGTATAAAGAAACTGAACAAATGCTTTATATTTCTATGGCACTTTAGAGGCCAGTTATCTATATTCATCCGGGTGGATATGATCTCTTCTGACAGAGAAAGCCCGTAGCTTATCAGGAACAGAAACCTCAGCCGTTCGACGCCGCAGTGATGTGCCCGCTGTGCTCCGGCCCCGCTGCCGGTCGCTCCTCTGCTTTTTTTGCCATTTGCTCGTAAGGCAAAGGGAGTTACAGACGTGCCCCGTGGCAATCCACGTAAGGTCTGGTTCGTGCACATTATATATCCTGTTCCTGCACATTATGCATCTCGTACACATCGGTGCTGTGCTGGTTGATTCCTGCTTTCACCCTTTTCCCTTCAAGTCCGTGCGGGATGCGGTGCTGAAAGAAGGGATTTCGGGATGCCTGCTGTCGTACCGGTGCACAGGGAGAGTTGATTCGCTCTAGCTTTGTTTAAGGACAGAGGTCTCAGGGTTTTCCTAAAGGAACCAACGCGTGCTCCCTTTTTTCCTCAGGAACAAACTTGCTGCAAAGCACCGCAGCCCCCCGGCCGCCTGCCCCGATACCGTTGCTGGCCCCGCGCGGTGGTGGGATTCACCCACGTACGCGGCCGGTGCGATGCCAGTCTGGGAGTGATGGAGAACTGGATTATCTCTTCCAAAGGGAAGCTGGAAATGTCTGCAGCACGTAACCTCATCCAGGCTGGCCTGAGAAATCACGATTTTTCAATGTGATTTTTCAACTTTCTGCTGCAGAAAATGACATTTCAGTGACTCTGGCATGCCAGTGACGTAGCTGCGATAAGACTGCCAGCAGTTTTGATGTTAATTAGACTTTCCCAGTGTTTTGTGGTGTGGCCGCTCGGCTGCAGCGAGGCTCTTTGGTGCTCATGTGTGGGATCCAGTTAGTGGCTGGCATTTTCCATCATGAAGTTGGTGGTTGGCTCCACGCTCACTTTCTGAATCTTCTTACCCTGATATCACCTCTTCTGAACGCCAGATAAAACACAGAATAGATTCTTGTGCTTTCATGCTTTAGGAAGAGGTGGACATTAGTATTTTGAAGCAGCAAGTATGCCGGAGCCGATTGCTTGAAGCTCAGATTCAGCTCTGAGACTGCGTTAGGTATCGGGCTCTGTACATGATGGTCATCGGTGATATTCGAGGTGTGCATTACTGTAAAACAACATCCCCTTTTTCTTTTCTGTTATTAAAAGTGAACGGATAAGTGAGGGTATGGTCTGCATCTCCTGCGTGTGCTGCTTTGCCCTGTGGGTCTGTAGAAGATGAGCTGAGGACTCTGGGCAGGTCAGGTTAGGGCCGGGGGTTAAGCCAAGACCAGCTCTGCTCCCTTGCAGTTTGTGCAGTAACTAGTGATGACTCTAAAAAGTACGTACTCGATATTTATCTCCTCTCCTGAAATAACGAGGAGAGGTGGATTTCCTCGGCGTGGCACCAAAGGAGTCGTTCGTGTTTGCAGGAGCGAGGTTGGGCTGGCCGTGCTGCGTCCGTACCGCCGGGCTCCGGGAAGGCTGTGGGCAAAGTGTCTTTGACTTCGCGTAAGGGTCAGTGATTTGTCACTCTGAGAATTATTCCACTAGTTTACTGGGTTTTCTTTTTTCATGAGTTGATGGCGCCTGTTCTGACTTACAGACTGAGGTAGGATGCTTTCTGGAAGAATTTAGCCCGAAGAAAGGTTACGGATTCGTTTAGAAACTCTTTGGTCTGCACTTACCAGTGGGTGACACTGGACAGTGATGGTTTCTCTTGTGTCCCTGTTTGCGTCTGTCTTGGTTTGTGAAGCTGTAGGGAAGGACTAGCCTTGTTTTGTGCCACTTTGGGATCTTCTAACAGTGGTACACAGTCATGTTGGATCAGTTTGTGGGGACTAAAAACACTTTCTTTTTTACCTAAAATGCTCTTTTGGAACACTTTTTCGGTTTTGTATTTTTTCTCAGATTTTTCTCTGTAAATATGTACATTTATCATTAATAAATGTTATTGCAAATCAGATTCTTCTTTCCACTGCTTATTAACAAAAAAGGTATATATGATCTCTGTTAACCACTTCCTCGGACTAACCCTCTGTATTGCTTTCCCAAACCAGGAGCCATCACACCCCAGGTCGTTACCGGTTGCATTCAGGGTGCTGGGTCTGCGGGATGCTCTCTGGGGTGGGTTTCATGCTCCTGGGGAGAGGGGACGCGCGAGGCTGCGCCTGAAGCACTGCACACCCTCAAACTGGCCAGAATATTTTGATTGAAGATTAAATCTGGCTTGGTTTAAGAAAGGCTTTGTTTGCAGAGGGGCCACAAGAACCAGGCCTCTACCCAA
This sequence comes from Pelecanoides urinatrix, assembly GCA_013400755.1. Taxonomy (NCBI): domain Eukaryota; kingdom Metazoa; phylum Chordata; class Aves; order Procellariiformes; family Procellariidae; genus Pelecanoides; species Pelecanoides urinatrix. The sequence goes on along the minus strand of VZTQ01004259.1, from coordinate 129,502 downwards.
TACTTAATCTAACACTAACACGTTCCCCCTCTTCGCTTCGAGACTAATGGTAGGAAAAATCGTTTGCAGAAAGTTGTCCCGAGCGAGAGCAGAAGTGTGGCAGGTTCTGCGCGATGAACCGCAAGAGCCTCTGCCCTGCACGTTGTGCTAATTTGAGGACAAAAATGCTCCTTTCTATTTCTGTAAGTGGAGAAACCACATTCCTAATTAACCACCGCCTTTCTGCTTGGGAACACAGTGCAAGCCTCTGGCTGAAGCTGCCCGAGGTTGTGTCTAGAGGCTGTATCAAGAGTCAGTCTTGATTTTAACTCCCAACTTTTCTTCTGTGAGATTATTTACTTCTGGATAAACTGTTTGGGTCATTCTGTGCAGTCACGAGGATCACGGGAAAGCAGATCTGGCTGCGATGGAGCAGCACGAGGCTCGTGCTGCTGCTCTCCTGGACGAGCCTGGCATCGAGCAGAGCTGTAACTTGATTTATGAAATGAAGCAAGCGAAATGCAGCAGCACAAAAGCGATATCAGTAATAAACCCTGATGATATCCCCACTCTTTTCACTTGCTGCTGCTACGCTAAATCGGAGGCAGGGTTTGCAACGCCACTAGCAGCTTTTCCTCTGCAGAGGGAATTCGGAATAAGAAGTGCACAGCTTTGTACCCCCCGTCCAAGGGGACCTGCCCCACAAAAGGGATGGGAAGGGGATCGGGATGGATGGGGAGAGGAAACGCTTCTGGAATCGTATTGCTCAGCAACCTCATTTTAATAACTTAAGTATTGATCTTGAGGTTTCATGTTGCCAAGTAGTTGATGCTGTGGATTGGAGGTGGCTGCTGTGTATCGTGTAATATCCTGGGATTCTTGTTCATGACAGCAAGTTAATCTTTTTAAGCTTGTAGCATGCTGTGCGTTTTCTAGCCTTACCTTTTAACTTTGGTCAAATTCTCTTTTATGCTTCTGTCATCTGACTAGGCTGGTCAGGATATTGTCATCAGATCAACGGCAATTAAAAAATCAGCCCCAAAATGCAAATCCATAGGTAATGGCCATCATTTTCAAATGCCAGGGTTTGTTGAACAGCTTCTAAACTTTTTAACTTCTATCTTTAAGGCAAAGCAGTTCTATAAGGCATGGCAGGTATTGTAAAATAAGGATCTCTTGTTTTCTGCTTTATAATACTTTTTACCCGAGTGCTTTGACAGCTGTGAGATTGAGCATCATTTGATCTGGGAGTTCTCACTGGTGAGTGTGGTTTGCTGCAAAAGCAACATCATCTACTTGTGCATCCCTAGACGGTCACACCGAGCCTGTCAGCTTATGTGGATACCTGTTTGGGGATAACCTAATAACACGCGCCAGCGTTAACGACCGCAATGCCGTATGGAAAAAGAAAGGGACTGGGAAGTACTAAATAGCTGGAATTTATAGCATTTCATATGGTGGTTGTAGGGAGTTAGCGTGCACTGTAGTTTCATGGTTTTATCAATTTTTATCAAATGTCTTTGGTATCTGGCAGGTTGACATCATTTTAGCACTCCTGAAGTTTCCTGCAGGATAGGAGTGTGGTTTGGGATGAAGATAATTGAATATTTCTGGGGAGAGAGGCAGCAGCATGCCCGTGCGGGCTGCAGAAAGCAGGCGTCCGCTCTGGCAGCGCAGGGCAGCTGGTTCATACGAATATATCCTGATCCAAAACAGTAGGTTCTTGAAAAAATACAGGCAAACAAATTTATACAAAACCACTGTTTAAGAAAAAGAAATCCTTTTGGTCCCTGGTATCAGCCATGCAGTTAAGCCTGTTATTAATTTATCCCCAGTCTGAATTACTGTGTGTCACTTATTACAGTGTAACGCTTACGCTATATCCTCAGTATTTGTCAGGTGCACAAAGATTTGTATTTAGCAGGGTAATGTTTTAGTTGCATTCGTGTCTGGTTCGATTTGTTTCTTCTGGGGCATTGCATCCTGTCCTGTATTTTCTTTACACTGCGTATGGCTTATGCGAATAGTCTGCTTCGTGTTTGATTTAGGCGTCGCTGGTTTGGTTTTGTGTCTCTGGAAATGAGTAGTTTGCAGTTTTCCTGGGTCTCAAGGAGAGCCTGGAACTCTGCAAATCTGAACCCTAAAAATAGGAATTCGTTTGCATTTGCAAATTAAAATAAATCTTGATAAGATCAGAATTTGTAACGGATGTTCAAATTCCTACAGGGTTTTGTTTTGTTTGTTTGTTTGTTTTTTAATAAAAAGATAAGCTTTTCTAGCCTACATGCAAACTGCGTTTTTAAATATAGGAGCAAACAGTTGTATTTTTTTTTTTAAAGTATGTGTAAATAGTTAATTTTATATAGAAACAAATACCTTTCAATTAGTCTAACTTCTTACATGTGGAATAGGAAGGCGAGGAAAAAAAGGCGAGAAAAAAAGTGCTTCTGATCAGTTGATCTTATCAGGATTTCATTCTGTCTCTATAGCTTGCACGTTTATTGCTGCACTTCGCTGACGACCAGTGTACGTACGCCATCGGCTTCATTTAAGCTTTTCCCTTCCTTTATGCTTTTACCATACAAGATACTTTCAAAATGCAATTTTTTCTGTATACAAAAGGAAGCTGGGAAGTTGTTTTGACTGGATACAAATGTTTGTCTCTTAAATAGATCTGCATTTGTGTAGCTGCTTAATCTGCTTTGTTTTATCTGTGATTCTTCCTCTTGGTCGAAGTAGTGCCCCAGCTGGTAGGTAAGGAAATCTTGCTCCTAAGGCATTCTCCATTAAACCCCAGAAGATGTACTGTGTCTTCTCAAGGTCCCGTGATTAATTTGCATACATAATTAAGGAAAGATATATGGCAGTATATAAACCAAAGTTTTAAAGCAAGATTAAGACATGGGCATTCAAAGCTGACAACCTCCATTCCGTTTCATGAAATACTGCCGTGCGGTATCTTGCGTTAGGCAAAATGAGGGTGGGATCTGGATATACCTTCAGAGGAGCACATATGGAAGTGGTTTTCCATCAGAAATAACACTTCCCTGTGTGTGGCCAGACCTGATCATCTCTGTGCTGATCACTGGCCCTTCACTCCTGTTAAATGCATTTTCCTAAGCAGCCTCCCAAGAACTTAAGACACCCAAGAGGCTGCAAATCCTAATGGACAGAAATCTCACAGGTAATCGATCTGCAACATAAAGGAGCTGGGAACTGAAAAATACCCGGGAGGAATGGTGGAAGAGTCATTTCTTGAAATGGTACTAAAATAAGCATCTCTTTGTTCCTACATAAAGCAGTTACTATTCTTAACATACTATTGAACTGTGCCATTAGATGAGGTCGATCAGGGTGAAAGCCTCTGGTGTACAGAAAAAGCATTGTACTGGGTAACCCGCAGGCTTCAGACCTCACATTTTAAGCACGAATTACAGTTTTTTGGTTGCCCAGAGAATCTTCTTAATAGAAAATGAGGCAACAGTCTCTGTTCATCTTAATACCACCAGCAAAATTAGAATAACAGTTGACAAAGTGGACTTGCCATGCTTTTATGAAAATGGTTTTGGATTAACAGGTACGTGGCTATTTTTATACAAAGTTACCAGAAATCAACCATGAGGCTAATTATTGAGAGGAAATAGTAATGACATTGATTAAGCAGCATCCCTCTGGGTTTTTTCCCTCCTTGTTCCCTGATGTTGTATGATGTGACAGCTTTGATATGTATAAAACTGTAGGTGCCCATAACTGCTTATTCTGCCCTTCCTTGAAGGCAACTTTCCACGTCAATAATGAGAAACACAATTTCTAGCACAGGGCAGGACTGTAGCCATCGTTCACCGCTGGTGACTGAAATGCTGCTTCTCTGTGCATATGAAATATTCATCACGCGGGCATTGGGCAAATAGTTGATTTTTGCTAAAACTTTCTGTCTTGTTCATGTTTTAACTCTTCTCTTCTCTTCTGTCACTGTTGCTTCCCTCCTGGCTAGAGGGCTCCCAGAGATGTGAGAAGACCTAGTTGAGACCTTGCTAACGAGCTGAACGGAGAGCAGAATAGCACCTTAGTTAAACCCTCTGGCTTGGCACGCTCTTCCCAAATATCTCAGGTGCTCTAGACATGCTTGCTTGCTTCTCGGAGGGCTGAGTTGCTTCATGACATGTCTTCTCTCCCGTGTACCATCACAAATGCCAGTTACGTGGTACCTCCAGGAGGTTTAGTTACGGCAAAGGTTTCCGTGCGCCAACTGCTTTTGGGATAAAGAATGTTACGAATATTTCAGTAGTCCCAAATAAATGGTCAAATGCAGCTTGTTGAGCAGTCAAGTGAACCGCATGTTTGGTGGCAATGGGGTCAGCACAAATTAGCATGAACATCTGGCTTTCCAGTTTAAAGCCGCATTTCTTTATTCCTCAGCTGAAAAGTTTTGTGCTAAGTTGTGCGAGTTAATTGGACTGGTTTGTCTAGAAGAAATAATACAGGTTCTTTCAGATGACCAGACTGCATTGTCAATTCAGGAGCCTCTTGGTAATTGAAGCAATTGATTTCAATACTAACTTGTGGGTATTCTTACAACAATTTTATCAATGCCATAAGGACAAGGCTGTGTTAGTTATCCCGGAGACTGCAGCAGCAGAGAGGGGGCTCGGAGGTGTGAGCGTTCCCAGGGGCGAGGCGCAGAGCAAGGCACAGGCTCTGCGGGTTATCGTACACACTAATTCTGGGCTTATTCTCTTCACCTCCATGCGCAAATTAAAACACAGTGTAAAACATTTCGAGGAGTTAAATGCAGAATTGGGGTTCGGTTTTGGTGTAGTCGGTGGGTTTTGTTGCGCATGTGAATTTTGAACGTGCACAAGTCCCCACTTGCTACACTGAAATTATTCCTGTTTCCAAACTGGGCAAAAGTGCTTAGTGGTGGCTCTTGCTCTAGTTGCAGAGATTTGTTTCAATATTAATTCCTTAAACTTTAGGAGAGTGGATTATTAATGTACCAGGAAGGCTGTGTCAGCAAACGCACTGGATACATCACATAGCACAAAGGTTTTCGAGCGTTCAGGTGTCCAAACCCACTGCTGTTGCATGCGTTGCTGCAGATGTGATCTGTTATAAGAAACCGATGTTTTGCCTTTATGCTTCGTGACCTCCTGTTCTCCCTAACGCTCTCTTTCTCTCTCTCCCCCTGGCCTTTTTTCTGTATTCGTTTCTTTTTAGAAAATGAGTGACTTTCTCTCCCGAGAGGATGTGGCTGCAGTGCCAGAGAGGAGCAGTGTTAACACTGGCTTTGCGAGGGAGGGCTCAAAGCGGTCGGTAGCTTTTAGTGGGACCCCAGTGCCACCCGCCTCAGAGCCTTCTCCGGGCCGTGACTTCGCTGCTTCCTCCCTAAGCAGCGAGGAGGAGGAGGAGGAGGCAGCTCCCAGCCTCCCCGCCAGCGAGGAGGACCTGAGATGTGGAAAGGGTGTTTGTGCGGATGCGGAGAAGGACTGGGAGCTCTCTGAGCTGGAGCCCCCCGCCAGCCCTGCCGCACCTCCCCGGCAGCCCTGGGGAGAGGAGGAGGAGGAGGTGGCAGAGGATGGCGAAGACAGGTTTGCCTTTAGAAAGCAAAATGGCGAGTGTCACGACTCAGATGTTAATAACGGGCTGCCGGCAGTCATTCGCTGCTTCCAGGTAGTGAGCCCCAGCGCCTGCCCCCCCAAAACCCCCGGCTGGCTTTGGAGTGGGAACCCAAACACTGCAGCAAGCAGGTGCCCCGGACCCAAAGGAGATGTGTTTGCTTGGCTTGGACTCGTGCTTGGAGCTAATTAGCTGGTTAATCTCCCGCAGTCAGTGCACACGAGCCCCTCTCAATTTATCTTTGCATTAAATACAGTTGCCACAGCGCAACGCCCTTTGCCTGTCTTTGATCAAAGCATCCTGTCGCATCCCCCAAAAGGGAAATATTTAGGCTCCAAACGCATGTAATTTTAGTTTCTTAAGGTTTTCGCTATTTCCTGCTGTACCGGAGGCTGAGCCTTAGCACAGCAGAGCAATTCGAAGCGCTGTCAAACGTGCTTTTACATCGTGAACGTGAGCTTTGATGTCCCTTTCTGCTCCCCACCGTGGGAGATATTTTTGCCTGCTTCAGTGTTGATATTAATTGCTTACGGTTAAATAGACGCCCACTTCCCCTGCTAACAACCACGGTGGCATCTGCCAGGTTTGGGGATGGTGAGCAGAAATCGAGCCCTCTGGGAAAACACTGTGGGTCTGAACTAACTCTGTCTTCTTCTGGATAATTATCAGGTGGTGGAACAACTGATTTCTCTCTCCCCCTCCCATTTCTCTTTCGAGATGTCATGTTTCTGTTTTGTCTGACATTGATTTAATAAAAGTTGACATTGATTTAATAAAAGTTAAAGACCTAGGATCGGATGAGGATTTCTAATAATACAGTGTTTCACTTGCAGTCAGGATAAAGCCTCTCAGCTGTGATCAAGTCTTTATTTGCCCAGGGTTTATGTTAATCTTTGACATTGTCATCAGTAGAATGAGGGTCATCTTTTACTGGCAGGTGGCAATGAGCTTCTAGTAATTAGAAAGTTAATAATCAGCGGAGACAGTTTCTTCGTGGTATTGTGACACACCGGTTAAACCCTTCATGCCTCGGTTGGGCTGACCCGAGGGCACGGTGTTGGGGAAGGTCTGGAGGATTTTTCTGTCTGCTTAATCCTCACGCACGATCTCTGCCCTCTGAGCAGCGTGTCGTACCAAAGGCTTAAAACCAAAGATTTCCAGGCTGTCCTTGGTTCCCACAGTGCTTTTATCAGATCAGTGTCAGAACATTTGCCAGCAAACACCGGTCACGATGTGGAAATGCTAACTGGGTCTTTACGGAGATGTTTTTAACCCTGTCTCATAGCCACCGCTAGTGAAGACACAGACTGTCACCATCTCCGACGTGTCCAGCGCCGTCAAAAGTGAAATTCCCACGAAAGAAGTCCCCATTGTCCACACGGAGACGAAGACCATCACCTATGAAGCTGCACAGGTAAGGTGTGTTCTGATTAATTTTCCAGGGGCTTAATTAAACTCAAGTAAGTGTTTTGTTTCCGAATCCTCCGGATGAGACGGCAGCACCTGCCTTTTCCAAGCATCCAAGTCGCAGCACAGACGTTAACCTGGACACAATTTCCAGGTGCAGCCGGTATTTTTAGAGGAGCAGAGTTTTTACTGTCCCTGAAGAGTAATTTTTTTTTCAAGATGTACGTGCAAACAGAATTTAGCTTTGGTCACTGTGGTTTCGGGATGTAGATTTGACTAAATCCAGAGTTAACCTGAGTTGGCCTTTTTTCTGCAAGAGATGCCTTGTCTTGTTTTCCCCAGCTCTCCTTGCTGTTTATGCCTCTTCAGAACTTGGTTTATAAATCATTTGATTGTCCTTTAGGTTTCAACCCTGAAACAGGTGTTGAAAACCAAAAGTTTTATATAAAATGAAACCAGAGTGGGTATCTGGTGATTGGAAAGTAGAAATGTTAGTGGAGTGATACCGACGCATGCAGGTATGGTTTCATTGCTGAGGTTAAAATTAATCCTCAGGCTAAAATAGGATTTATTGTTGTATTTGAGAATTCGGAGCCTGTGTTAGCTTTGGTTTGTCATAACTGTGGTTGTTAGAAGCAGCCCATGCTCTGCTGTTGGAGCGTAGCGACCGTGGGATGTAGGTTTGGGTGCGGGTGTCCCATGGGTCATGCTTGTATAATTTGGGATTCCCGAGGAATCCCGTGGCTGCTCAGCATCCTCCCCGACGGCAGGAGTAGAGGACGCCCTTTGCCTGTCTTTCGCCGGGTGGCGGTGAGCATCGCCCTGTTTCTCAGCGAGTGACGAGATGAATGGAGTTTTGCTCCGGTTACTGCTGTTACCGTTTCTAACTGGGACATGAAAAGGAAAAGTGCGTCTCCAGGGCTGGGAGGAGTCGGCCGCTTGTGCTGTGCCACGAGATTTCTTCCAGTCTGTGGAAAATGGTCCCACCTTGTGGTAACTCCAGATATCGTCCCACCGCCGCGCTGGGGATGCTGCCCGGTGTTAGTGGTGCACCGTAAGGGAGACACGGCCGGGATGAGTTGGCAGGATGACTTATTCTAGGTTTTTCAGCAGACCTTGAAAGGTCGAGTTGTGCAGGATGGGAACCATCCTGCTATGAAAGAAGCTGTTCCTCGTTCAGCAGGTATCTGGACTTCGCTTCTGCAGAGTTTAAAGCGAGTGATGTGTAAGGTGGTGTCAGGAGGGAGGAAGGGTAGAAAGTACCTTCTGAATCAGATTGTGCTCTCTGGCTTTGTGAACCTCCATGGATCCAGGCAGGTATAATTTGGGATAGGTGTCTGCTTTGGGCTCCCTTTGCGGTCCAAAGCATGTGGCTTGGTGTGGAGGAGCATGACCAGCATTGCACTGTACCCAGATTTGGGTATATCCCAGTCCCCCTGCTCTGAGGGGTGTCATAGGTCCTGCCTGGGTGATCTTGTGGATCCCTGAATTTCCAGCCTTAAAGTCCGTGGGCTTTGCGCTGAGCCTTCAGAGACCTGCAAAGTCCTTGTGCGGCTCAGCCGGCTGCAGATCAGCTCGCTCCATCCCGCGGTCCACGATGGAGAGGAGTTTCTGTCCTCGGATTGCGTCCTGCTCTGTTGATGTGGAGACCCTCCTTCTGTCCACGCTGCCCGCAGAGACCGATGGCCTCTTCTTCTGTCCCACAGGCAGATGGTGGCAATGGAGATTTAGACCCTGGCATCCTGCTGACTGCTCAGACCATCTCTTCGGAAACCACCAGCAGCACCACCACCACCCAGATCACGAAGGTAACAGCACGGGAACATGATAAAACGATGACAACAACTAAACCAACACCACGACAGAGAGATGGGCAGAGTTGGATAACAGGAAAAAAAGCTTAAACCCTGGTTCTTTTAAAAAAATGTGATTAATACGGGAAACAAAGCATGAGGTTCCCTGTGTTGAATTAAGACTGTAGATTATGCATTAATTGCAGGGCAGTCTGTGGACCCAGGCTCTGACTGGGTTGTGGGACAACGGGAAAGAACTGTACTGTGAGTCAGAGCTCTTCCCTGACTCAGTTAGAAGAAAATGAATATTTGACAGTTTTTCTTTGACCAGCGGCAGTTTTCCCCCGTGGTTCTGATACCGTGGTAGGATGGCAGGATTTGGTAACGCTATTTTTGATACCATCTTTAGACAGGCAGCCCCAGGGCACTTGAATTCCTTTTCACTTCCAGACTAACGGTGGTTTTTTCTTTTTGTACTAGACTGTAAAAGGTGGCATTTCAGAGACGCGGATTGAAAAGAGGATTGTCATCACAGGAGATGCAGATGTAGACCACGACCAGGTAGGAGCTTGGATGCAGTCCAAAAGAGCTGCTCAGAGCTGGCACGAACTAGACAGGCTGCCTTTCCAAAGATAACTTAACCAGAAAACAACCTAGGGAAGTTTTACTGGGGTAGAAATAAAACTTCAGAACTGACTTCAATAATAAATTCCTCTTTGACAGTACACAGCTGTATAGCTGGGCCAGCAAAGCTTAATTCTGCTCTGAAACTGGTGTTGGCGGCAACGTTTTGATTCCAGAATAGTTTTGGACAAATGCAATTTAAAAAAAAAAATCCACAAAAACGTGAAATAAAAGTTTTCCTTGACATCTGGATGATCTGCATTAATTTTCTAGTCACTTTGAAGCACTATTGCTGCTGCATAGTGCCAGAAGTCATTTCATACACCCAGCACCTGCATTAAATCTCATCGGTTTTATACAAAACCTTTCTGATGAGTCAGCCGCATTGGCCTCTAGCGTGTGTTGGAAGTGATGATTTTGTCATCAGAGGATTATACTTTGAATTTGATTTTAGATGCAGGTATCGTGGGGCTGGAGAATATTTGTACGACAAGAACTAGTTTATTAATTCCAAAAGAAAATGTCTGAGAAGATGTCTGAAATGTGCTCATCACACTTGCGGGAAGAAACAGGGTTTGCTTAATTGCTTTCATCCATCTTCTACCATGGGGCAGTGGAGAGATGTAGTGTATTCTTAGAAAACAGCTTTTCCTTTCAGAAATAATCTAATACTACCAAAAAAGTCACCAAACTGTACAGCTGAAGTGGAAGCGCTTTTCTTTTTCTCTCCCCAGAGCTAGAAATAGCCCCTTGTCCCCCTGAGGACCCTCGGTGGTCTCTGAAGTGTGGTCTCTTTCAGGTTCTAGCGCAGGCGATAAAGGCAGCGAAGGAGCAGCACCCGGACATGTCGGTGACCAAAGTGGTTGTGCACCAGGAGACCGAGATCGCAGAGGTGTAGCGAGGCTGTGTAAGTAGGGAGACCACACACACGTGAGTGACGGGTGCTGCTTTCCCTGCCCGGGGCAGGGGGCTTCATCTCCGTGCAAGCGAGGTTTGGCTAAATATGGCCAAAGTTTAAGTAAAATTATTACTGTTAGCCGATGAGTCCCTCTCAGGCTGTTGCTATTAAATCGTAGAATCACAGAATCACTAAGGTTGGAAAAGACCTCCAAGATCATCCAGTCCAACCGTCAACCCACCCCCCCATGCCCACTAAACCATGTCCCCAAGCGCCTCATCTCCACGTCTTTTAAATCCCTCCAGGGATGGGGACTCCACCACTGCCCTGGGCAGCCTGTGCCAAGGCCTGACCACTCTTGCAGGAAAGACATTTCTCCTCATGTCCAACCTAAACCTCCCCTGGCACAACTTGAGGCCGTTTCCTCTCGTCCTATCGCTGTTCCTTGGGAGAAGAGACCGACCCCCCCTCGCTCCAACCTCCCTTCAGGCAGTTGCAGAGCGCGATGAGGTCTCCCCTCAGCCTCCTCTTCTCCAGGCTGAACACCCCCAGTTCCCTCAGCCGCTCCCCATCAGACTTGTGCTCCAGGCCCTTCCCCAGCTCCGTTGCCCTTCTCTGGACACGCTCCAGCCCCTCCATGTCCTTCTTGTCGTGAGGGGCCCAAAACTGAACCCAGGATTCGAGGTGCGGCCTCCCCAGTGCCCAGTACAGGGGCACGATCCCCTCCCTGCTCCTGCTGGCCACACCAGTGCTGATACAGGCCAGGATGCCGTTGGCCTTCTTGGCCACCTGGGCACGCTGCCGGCTCGTGTTCAGCCGCTGTCGACCAGCCCCCCCAGGTCCTTCTCCTCTGGGCACTTCCCAGCCGCTCTGCCCCAAGCCTGGAGCGGTGCCTGGGGTTGTTGTGGCCCAAGGGCAGGACCCGGCACTTGGCCTTGTTGAACCTCCTCCATTGGCCTCGGCCCATCGATCCGGCCTCATTTAAGGCTGATGAAGCAGTCACAAATACTAATCCTGCAGTGGAAATGAGCCAAAAAAGTCTAAAAGAAGGTACATGGCTCCTGTGATGAGGCTGTTTGGCCTTACCAAACACCTTCCATAGCACACCGAGCTATAGGTTTCACGTAGACCCCTGCCTATGCCAGTGCCAGGGGTCTGAGCTGGACCCCGAGCTCCTGACTTGCCTGGAAAGATCCCGTTTCTGCAGTCTTGATGGTTTTGGGAAGGAGCTGCTCGAGGAATCCAGGAGCTCTGCTGTAAAGCCTGTCCTGCCCCAGGCCGGTGACGCTGGGGTTGCCCAGGTCGGTGACAGTGCGCTGCCCTGCGCGTCCTGCCTCGGCCCAACAAAGCTGGTACTTGCGGAGGTTTGGGAGGTAGAACAAGAAGAAGTTAGGCGAGAGGAGAGACAGCATGGTTTAACAGACACTGTGGTTGAGCTTTTTAACTATCCAAAGCTAAATAAAAATGGCAGAGGTCTCCTAAGGGTTCTGGGACTTGCAGCTCTTAAATTCGGTCCTTCAGGGATGGGAGCAGGACGTTGTTTGTGCCGGGTGCCCGGAGGTGGCTCTGAGCCTGAATTCACACTCACCTTCTGATTCCAGTTCTCCAACGGCTTTGGGGAAGCAGGTTCCTTTCTTTCCCAGAAAGCCGGCTGTTGGTAGCTATAACTTACCATGTTTCTCTCTTTCTAGAAGCGTTCCTGCCAGACGCAACACCAGGAAAAAGAAACCCAGCAAAACTACCAAGAAACTACCTGGAGCACAAAGACCTCGGATTTACAAGACTTGACACTCAGAGACATTCATATCATTTAATAAGAGTTGCGCTTTGACCTTTTACTTGGAATTTTCCAGACTCCACTGGATCTTATTGGATATAGATTTTTTTTTTTTTATATATTGTGACAAAAGTATGCCATATTTCTAACTGTACTGAATATTTTTTACAGGTTTTCAATTTTGCATTCCCTCTCACGCATAGCCTCTTCAGATACAGACCCAGACACACCTCGCAGGGCTCAAAGGGTCGCTGTTTTAAATTGTATTCCCTTCACCTCGTCAGGGATAACGGAGATAAGCCACGTCCGTGCATATTCCGTGTGGGATCCGTAACGCGCCTTGAAAAAGCCATGGGTCCTTCAGCCGGGAGAGTCAGTTTAAAAAGTCAGACTTCAGTTTTGTGCAGCATTTCCGATTGCCTCTTGGGTTTTTTTTTTTGTTTTTTTTTGTTTTGTTTAGCTCTAGGGAGCTTGAGACTCCAGCCACGATACCTGGGCGTGCGGAGCAGAGCTGCTGCCTCTGCTCCGAGTTTCCTCCCCGTTGGGTTTCAGGCCCCCGATGTGTGAACACAGTAGGGTTTTGTGGTGTAGCCTATGCACACATCTTAATAGTTGACTAGATTTAAGGAAGACTGGAAGTTGCTTCAAGTATCTTATACTGTGAATTTTAGAGCTTTAAGAGGACTGTGATAGCACCTCGCCTTCCTCCTGTGTGTCTCTGCCGAGTGCTACCTGCCTGTTTGTGTTTTCTAGATGCCATTAAATTAAAAAGCCCTTAGAAGTGTGCGTTTAAGGTGTTTGGACTCCGAATGCTATTAAGGTGGGCTTATGCAGCATTCACAGTAACTGATTTTTTTCCAGTGTCATAGTTTTTCACTTGTTTGTGTTCATGATTTTTAAATTAGGGAGGTTTTTTTGTAAGTCATGGGTTGGTTTTTTTCCTCCACTCACAGTGCTATTTACAGCTAAACACGTTACCCATATACCAGGGCGTATATCCTACTGTCATTTAATTCAAAATCCTTTAGACAATCCTTCCTAGGCCTGTATTTGGAGGGGCTGAACAAGAAATCTTAGGAGGTGTCCGGTGTTGCTGGTCGTGATGGAGCCAAACCACGTGAACAGTGCTGCCACCCCCTCCTCCACGCCGGCCTAAGGGTCCGTACTGCCTTTGGCTTCTGACCGCCTTGCTGGAATGAAATACCAGGGTTAGTGTCTGCACCTTTAGGCTCAGCTTACAGACCCCCAGGGCCACATCCAGCTGCTGGGAATGACCAGGAAACATCTTTTCTGGAGCTGGATGTGCTTCCCCCCACAGCACCAGGGGCTGAGCTTTGTGGAAATGTGCTAATCATTCCCTGCTTTCTCCTTCCAGTATTTAAATTTAAAAAGAAAAAAAACCAAGCTTTGTAAAGAGTCTGCCCAGACACTTGTGAACACTTCAGTACACTTCGAGGTTGCGATTTTTTTTTTTTTAAATATACATAGTGTGGCACGTTGGTAGCTGAGGGCATGGAGTGCTCTGCTGCTGCTCCTCAGTTGAGGATGGGAAGAAAATGGCAATAAAAAAAAAAAGCTCTCTGCTATTTTAAATTTGAATAATGTGTTTCAGAAGTCACTGGATTTAGCTCAGGCTGCAATGACTTGCTGTTTAGCTGCAAACAGCCTTCGAACTACACCGGGGCTAGTGTAGTTTCTCAGATTCAGGTGCAATTTTAATTAAGTGTCAGTTTTGATTGGAGACACTGCTGAAATGCTGGAGCCGCTGGATTTTTGCTTTCTTTGAGCCTTGCTGGCTGTGGGTCCTTCTCAGCCTCCAGCTTTCCTGTGCCGGTAGCTGCTGCTCGGGCTGCTCTGGGTGCGTGGTCCCCTCCGGTGATGCTCTGCTTTCCACGGGGTACCAGGCATCCTGCTCTGGGGATTTAGGGAGTCCTCAGCTCCACAGCTGTAGAGATTAAGTCGTCCTATTTATGTCTGGACAGCCTTTTCCTTCCTTATTCTGCAATGCAGACCCTTTAACAGGTCTGTGTCCCTGCTGTCCTCAACTTAGTTGGGTAACACTTGCCTTAAACGCCCGTCGTGCTGAGCATCCCTCTGGCGATGTCCTTTTTCTAGGAATTTAGCTTTTTGCCACTCGGTCCTTCCTTCTCACCCTGGAGCAGCTACCTGAGGAGTAAACGGGCATGCCGAGTAGTCATTAAGAGGATTTCTGAGCTTTACCAGACAAAGCCAGCCTGATAAATTAAGTCTGTCCATAGCACTTAAAGGCACTTGGCCCTCACGAGAACTTTGGGGAACGTGGTGCGAGGCTGAAGCTTGGCCCTGGGTGCCCTGAGCACGAGGAACAGGACAAAACACCTGAGCAGGGGATCTCTGGGGTGAGGAGCCTGCTGCACGGGAGGTGGTTCCTTTCCAAAGGGAAGCCTACATCCCTTTTTAAGGGTCCGTAGACTAGAATAACCCTCTGTTTTTTTTTTTTCCCCCCCTGGATTTTGGGTGGCTGTTTCCAGCTTGTTCATTCTCACACTTCCCCCTTCTAAATTCTTGCTTCTCCATGACTATTTTAAACAAGTTATCGCCTCGTCCGACCTTTGCCATCACCCTGCTGTCTGACCCCACGGGGGATTTCCAGCCCTGCCGACTCTCTCCGGCCGCCTCCGTGCAGCGCCCGAGCCCGGGAGCTGGACAGGAGCAGCGGCAGCCTGGGAAGAAGATAAAAGTTAAGAGCAGAAGAAGCTGCTTCTATCCTCAGCCGGGGCTACCCACATCCCTTCCACCTCCGACGGGTTTTTAAAATCCTTCGCTCTTAGCGTGCTGTGTTATTTCTAGGGACAAACTAGCTAAGTAAGGTCTATTTATATGAATGTTCCCAGCTCTTCCCACTCCACAAATTCACCCAGAGACTGTCTTGATTGTATAATATACATTATATGGAAGCTATTTATATATGAATGAATGTTTTTATAGAAAGGAAGGCAAGGAGCTCATGTTCTCCTCCATTAAACTGGAACGGCAGCTCCGGTTGCCAAATAGCAATCTCTGACCAACACAGATGTGTTAGCAAAGGACTGACTGATTTCTGGTTTTAATAAACTGTGGTTTGCTGATTTTCCTAATTGTACAATTACCTTAAGAGGTGGTAGTGTCCCAGCCTTAGAGATGAAACTTGTAAAAAAACAAACAAACAAACAAAAAATTTAGTTGAGAATATGAAGGAGCTTTGTAAAATTTTTTTAAGGCAATTGTGAATTGTCTAGGCTAGCTGTTTACATTCTTATAAAAATAAATAGGAACTTTTAAAATTGGGAAATCTTTATAGATTAACTAGTGATGGGAGCTGTTATTTTGGACTTTCATAGTAAATCAAAGGGAAAGTTGCCATAGCATTTAGACAGACGTAAGTGTTCAGTATTGCTTCTTGTATTGCATTTTTCAATAAATTTTCAAACGAAACTGTCTCCTTGCCCCTGAAGCCTTTTTTCTTATCCTCACCCTCTTCCAGGTCTCTGTCCCCAGCCTGGCTTTGGGGCAATTTGCTTTTTCCAACCTAAACCAGGCCCGTGGCCTCCGGCTGCGTTTTTCTGCGCTCGGCGGCTTCAGATGCTTTAAACAGCTCCCAGCGGGGCCACGTGCGGGACCAAAGCCCCCAGAAAGGGCCAAAAGGGAGCCCCGGAGTCCAAGCTTTCCCTAAAGCATCATATAAATACGTGATGTAAACCCTCCCTTTGAGCTACTGACTTTAAGGGCAGCTCGGGTGAGGGTTTCTGCTCGGCAGCTGCTGCCTAACCCCGAGCAAATGTGATTGAACTGGAGTGGGGGAAGTGTCTGACCCGGCTTTTTTTTTTTGTCCCAGCACATTTTTCTGGCCACAGCATCTTTAGGAGGGACAGAAATACTGAACAGAAAGCTGACGGGGCATCTTGGCCACCAGCCCGACAGAGAACAAAAGCCAGTGGCCCAGTTTGGACAGTTGGAGACTGGGAATTGGATGGGAAGAGCATCCCTGCAGGCAGGGGCAGCGCTGGAGCTGGGTGCAGTACCACCCCCCTGTGCCTCAGTTTCCCCAACAGACAGAAAGGGAAGGCTTACACAAGCCCGTTGCCGCTCATGCACGTATCTATAGTCACATGCTAAAAGCAACATTAATTCAAATTGCTCCAGAGACGAGTCATTGCATCTTCCTGACACCCTGCCTTTGGCCAGTTTGCTTTCAAGCCGCTCCAAGTATGAAATCTCAATATACTGTAAAGCAAAAATTACAAATTGGCCCCGGATAGTTGGGAAACGGCCACTGCTGGAGCTGCTTTTCCCGAACGTGTCACAGCAACTTGATTTACTTACAAGAAGGAGGCAGAATCGAACAGCACGTTATTTCCCCCAGCCAGCCCGGGCTGTCACACATGGCCGGCTCCTCGCCTTGTCCAACCCGATTAGGGTCACGCCAAAATGTGCTTTAAATAACCCTTAAATAACCAAGCCGGGGCTTGCGGAGCTCCCGGCTCCTTTAGAGAAGACACTGGTGTGATGAACCCCAGTCAGGCACGAACCACGGCTCCAAAAACATGGAGGGGGGGGGACAAACAGCCAAGAAACAGCTTAATTTCTCTGCTCAGCCGCACTTTGGGGTGTCAGTCACCCCAGTCGGCCAAGACATCACCTGCCCCCCCTCTGGATTATTGAACATCACCTGGGGAGCAGCGCCAAGCTCTGGCTTCAATGAGCTGCCCCGAAGCGGAGATGGGTCCCGGTGATACGGGGGGACCGTCACCGACCTGGGTGCTGGACTCCGGCAGCGTGTCCTGGCAGAAAAGCCTCGGGAGCCCCGCGGCGAGGGGACACCGAGCTGGCGACCGTCCCCGCTGCCCCTGCCCTCCCCAGGGGCTGCCAGCCCGGCCCCTCCCCGGAGGCACCGCAGGGACATCGGTGGCACCCGGGACCCATCCCCAGTGGCCGTGACGCTTTGCTGGGCAAGACCGTTGCCATGGCAAGTGCAAGGACATCCACAGCGCAGGGGACATCCCAGCCCCATCTGACGTTGCCCAGGGGAAATTTGTCCCTGGCTCATTTCCCCAGGGGACAAGCGCAGGGACAGCAAACACCAACCACCCCGACCCTTCGCTCTGCCACCGAGCCCTGGGGCCGTCAACTGGGAGACCACCGTGACTGGAAAGGCTTTTCCTTAAAGCTCCCCCCTTCCTTAAAGCCTCCCCGGGCGGGTGTCCCAAGCAAGGGGTGCCTTTACCCCCCCACAGCCGGAGCTGGGGGGGGTCTGAGCCCTATTGCTTCCCCTTAGCCCCGTGCCTCAGTTTCCCTCCCACTCCAAACTGCAAAGTCTGCCAAGCCCGGAGCATTTTGCCTGGCTACAAGCAAGGGAAAATATTAGGTAAACAAACACCATGGCAATCTAGAGAGATGCAAATAAATAAATTAAAAAAACCCTCAAAACCCAACCCCCTTGTCCCAACACCAGCAGAAGGCAGCAGCAGCCCGGGCTCCTGGGTGGCCCCACGCCAGCTCCAGCCCCCAAATCCCACACCAAAGGCAACAACTCCACCTGGGAAGTCCCATCCCTTGGGAAGGAGCTGGAAAAGCCGTTTCCCTTCGTCACCCATCCCCATCCCCGGTCATTCCTTGGGTCTCCATCCTGGACCCCGACCCGGAGGAGCAGCCACCATGCTGGGAGGAGAAAGTTCCCATTAAACACCAGCTTGTTCCAGTCTGAGCTATTTTTAGGTCGTTCCTCTTGTTTCGGGGGCTCGGGCAGCCAGTCGTGTTCCCAGCGGGTCAGCGTGGTGCCCGGGGTCAGGGCCGCTCTCAGGGCCCCGAGGGGAATTGCTGCCGGAGCCAGGCAGGCAGTGGGGTTGACTCCATCACTTCTAGACCAGAGAGCCCGGGGGTGGTTTAGGGTCTGGGATAAACAGGGTTAAAAGGGAGGAATTGCATTTGCAATGGGCCAGGTAGGACCCACCGAGTTCAGCCCTGAGCTCCCTAACTGGGGAAACTGAGGCACGGGGGGAAAGTCAAAGCCGGAGGCAGGGAGTGACCTCCCGTCCTGCACCAGCCGGGTGGGTGGCACCGGCTTCGTCCCCGACCCCCTGGGTAAGCACCGCTGCAGGTCTGTGGGCATCAGCCCCAGCAGCTCTTCACTCCCAGCCCGGCTCCAAGGGCTTGATGCTCCCCCCGGAGCAGCCCCCCAAGTAGGTCTGGGGGAGCAGAGCATCCCCTTTGCTCTGCAGAGCACCCCGGGGCCACACCAGTCCCCGAGAGGCTGGAAAACCGAATCAATGGGCAGGATTAGACCCCAGTACAGCCCAGTTGCTCCACACTGGGCTTCCCAAACACTGCAGACCTGAAGTGGCATCCTCCCAGCCCACTCCATCCCCACCGCCGCCTCGCCTCCCCCTCCACAATATCCCAGATCGGGGAAGCGGCAGCTCCCTGGCCAGAGTCCAGCCCCTCCATCACCCTGCGGAGCGGGACACGCCGGCGGGATGCATCCCACTGCCCTCGGCAAGTACCAGGGAAACTTGGAGAGCTGCTGCCGTGGGATCCGAGGTGCAAACCTCACCCAGGACGAGGTGGTGGGTAGGTGGGTGGATGCAGCTCCGGCACCCAGGGAACATCTCAGGTGGTCACAGGTGGCATTTAGGGCCACAGGACCTTTCTCCTGCAGGACGCGTCCCGGCGAGGTCACTGCCCTGCTGTCCCCGCGGCGGGGACGGCTCCATGGGCCCCAGCTCTGGCACCCCGCTGCAGGCACAGCTCACCTCCCGCCGCAGGACGCTGAGGCGGACCCAGGCTCCGGAGCTGGCCAGGCTTTGGTCCACATGCCGGCGTAGCCGTGATGCCGAGGCCCCGCGGAGCCGCACGCGGCGGCTTTTGGCCGTTCCCGACCCAGGGGCTGCTCTGCCTCCGCAGCAGCAAAGCTCCCAGGCGGTCAGACACAAGCTTTCCCCTGCCGCCCCCGCCACGTCCTACCAAGCTTCTCCGTAGGAGTTTTCCTGGGGTAGGAACGGATTCCCACATTCCCAGTCCTTAAATGCCCCAAATCCCAGTTAACCCCTTGCCTGCCAGACATACCCCATTATCCACCCAGCCTTTCCACGCACCCCCCCGCACGAGCAGCGCTCCCTGACGGGCTCCAAGCCAAAGCCCCAGAGATCTGGGCTCCAGCTCCGGCAGCGCTCGGCAGGGACCTGCTAACAGCCCATGGGGGACTTCAGAGCCGGGCTCTCCCCATCCCACCCAGAAGCAGCCCCGAGGGGATCAGCCCCCCCATTGCACAGCCCCTTTCTGCAGCAGGAGAAACGTGCAGAGCCTGGGGTGCCGGCGGATCTGTGCAGGACACCCCCAAACCCACAGANGAGCTGCTGCCGTGGGATCCGAGGTGCAAACCTCACCCAGGACGAGGTGGTGGGTAGGTGGGTGGATGCAGCTCCGGCACCCAGGGAACATCTCAGGTGGTCACAGGTGGCATTTAGGGCCACAGGACCTTTCTCCTGCAGGACGCGTCCCGGCGAGGTCACTGCCCTGCTGTCCCCGCGGCGGGGACGGCTCCATGGGCCCCAGCTCTGGCACCCCGCTGCGGGCACAGCTCACCTCCCGCCGCAGGACGCTGAGGCTGACCCAGGCTCCGGAGCTGGCCAGGCTTTGGTCCACATGCCGGCGTAGCCGTGATGCCGAGGCCCCGCGGAGCCGCACGCGGCGGCTTTTGGCCGTTCCCGACCCAGGGGCTGCTCTGCCTCCGCAGCAGCAAAGCTCCCAGGCGGTCAGACACAAGCTTTCCCCTGCCGCCCCCGCCACGTCCTACCAAGCTTCTCCGTAGGAGTTTTCCTGGGGTAGGAACGGATTCCCACATTCCCAGTCCTTAAATGCCCCAAATCCCAGTTAACCCCTTGCCTGCCAGACATACCCCATTATCCACCCAGCCTTTCCACGCACCCCCCCGCACGAGCAGCGCTCCCTGACGGGCTCCAAGCCAAAGCCCCAGAGATCTGGGCTCCAGCTCCGGCAGCGCTCGGCAGGGACCTGCTAACAGCCCATGGGGGACTTCAGAGCCGGGCTCTCCCCATCCCACCCAGAAGCAGCCCCGAGGGGATCAGCCCCCCCATTGCACAGCCCCTTTCTGCAGCAGGAGAAACGTGCAGAGCCTGGGGTGCCGGCGGATCTGTGCAGGACACCCCCAAACCCACAGAGCCAAAAAATAAAGCAAAAAAAACCCCAAATCAAGCAACTACTCCTAAGCCCACCCCAGCTCCAGCCCTGTCCCGGCTCCCTCGGGTGCTGGGAAGCACGAAGATGGGTGCCCTTGGCTCAGTGCCAGCTCGTTAATGCAGAGAGGCACTTTGCATCGCACTTATTTCCTTTTTTTTTTTTAAATAAAGCATCCAAAAGCAGCACCCTCTATACCTCACTGAAAGGTCACGAGGCTTTATAGCACCGGGGAGCGCATCCACACCCCATCACCCCAGCTTAGGGCTCCTCATCTTTAAACATAAGGTGCAAAGCGCCGCACTATCGCTCGGTGCACGTCGCAACGGCCCCGGCCCCGGCCCAGAAAGCCCCGACACTTCATCTTCCCAGTGCCTGAGGAAGGAGATTTATAGCAGAGAGCACTCGCCCTAAATAATGCACCAACATTTGCATTCCCTGGCTGTACGACAAGTGCGCGGCCGCTAGCAAAGCGCTTTCCTTCGCATAGACTTTAAATCTTAAGGAAGAACTTACCGGCCAGGCAGACTCATGGCTGTGGCCTCTCTCGCTGCGGGGAGAGGAAGAGGAAGGAGGAGGAGGAAGAACAAAGGCTGCAAACCAGCCCAAGGGCTGGTGGTTTGGTGGGAGCTGAGCAGCCTCAGGTGTGGGGCGGGAGCCGTCACCCCCAGCTGCGGCCGATCTGGCCGAGCCTGACCGTGGCATCAGAGCTCGGGGGGAGGGGGTTGGGTCTGGATCCTTTGCAATTGGGATCTGCTGCTTTTTGGCCTGGCTGCTCCAGCCCTTCTCTCTCCACCCCCCATTTTTGCCCCTCTGGGGGGATGTTTCGTGGGCCGGCTCCGACTCCATTCGAGCTGCACAGTCCTTGGCTCCAGCTCCACGTTAAGGAGGGGGTCGAAGGGCTGTTGTTAACCCCCCTCACCGCCTCCCTGGGGATGGAGGTGTCCCAGCAGCAAAACTGGAACCCCACCAGTGCTGGCTGGGGTGACCCTGGGCATGGGAGACCCTCTTAGAGCCACTGGTGGGGTCTGCACCCTCCCCAGGGCATCTCTCCCTTGGCAGTGGTTTCCCCCAACCCATTTTCCACATTTTGTCCATTTTTGGCCCAAACTACAGCCATCCCATAACCGTGTGCCAGCCTAAAGGTCCCGTGGTGGTGCAGGGATAATTGCAATTAGTGGGGGCCCCTTGTCCCTCCTGCCTCCATCCCCTGCCGCGGAGGCCCAAGGGACACCCCGTGGTCGGTCCCTCAGCGTTGGGGACAACCCCACTCTTCTCTTTTGCTGGTGATTTTGGTGAAATCCCCCTTTTCTTGGTAGGAATCTCCTCCTGCAGCAGGGACCTCCTGGGGTGGGGATACGCCGGTGGGGGATAATGTCTGAGTATTTAATTTATAGTTTATAGAGCCGGTTCCTGGGCAGGATGAGAAGATACTGTCCAGCATCGCCCTTCACAAGCTGCACAGCGTGAGATCTCCAACGCTTCCAGGACGGTTTAACTTCACAGCTCTGCAGCCAAGTGGGGTTGACGGAAGGATCCAGGGTCGATTTTTTTTGCTTTATTTTTAAATTTTTGTTTTTAACCCAGATCCAGCCGTACCTGGTGTTATTCCCAGCACGCTGCGGGGACAGCCGGGGGGGTGACAGCATCCACGGCAGGACGAGCCGATGAAGCCAGCGCTGTTAAAATCCCACAAATGCTCTTGAAACTGTGTCCGCAGGCAGAGCTGCAGGTGAGGGATGTGCAGAGGATGCTCTCCCCAGAGAGAGCAGGGGTCTTCTCCCCTCACCGGATTAATTAATAAAGCAGCTTTGCATTTTGAAACGATCCCTACGTGGCTGAGAAATGCCTCCCCGGAGGATGCTGCTGAGCTGGGGCAGGAGGAGGGTGCTGGAGCGGGTGTGTGGTCCAGGCAGGAGAACATTGCGGGCAGGTTCCCCTCTCGTCCCCCATCATTTGCCACGTTGGGTTGCAGCCGCTTCCCGAGGTCGGGCTGAGCCCCGGCCAGAAAATGAAGTGGGAAAATTCAAACAGCCCTGAAAGCAGCTCCTGGCTTCTTGCTGCCTTTCAGACTCCAATTTCTTGCTGCCCATTTCCGAAGCGTGGCCCAGGGCCTGGCATTAGCTCTGGCTGCAGCTGGTTGAGCCCAAATGAAAAGTTATTTTCAGATAAAAACCTCCTGGCACGTCCCCTGGGATGCTGCTTCGGGGCAGACCCCACCGGCGACTTTCTGTTGTTGCTGTTTACTGCATTGAACCAGTGCCTAAATAATTTTGGGATTAAGCAGCCAAATAAATAGTTGAGCCGTGGGCTGGTATCGCTCCCAGCGAAACCTCGGGGATGTTTCCGACTCCCAACCCGCAGTCGACGGCCCCATCTCTGCTTCCCTGCAAATGGGGATGCTGGTACCCAAACTTCTTGGGAGAGTTTGCATTGGAAACAGAGCCGGCCTTTTCTTGGTAAAGCAGGAAAAAAAACCCAAAACCAAACACTGCAGGGGTGTGGGGGGAGGTTAGAGGTTGGTTTTTTTTGGTAAAAGGGGGTTCAGCAGCCCCGCAGCCGGGGGGTTTCATGTGGGGCAGGGGCATGGGGGAAGGTGGAGATGGGGCCGGATCTGCTCCGGGCAATAGGGCGTGAAGGAGATATCGCTCCTGTTTGAAAGGCAAAATAAAAATTAAAATGAAAAAATAATAATAGAAATTGAAACAAAACATGCCGAGTTTTCAAAGGGAGGGAAAAAAAAAAAAAGTTGTGCAAAACCCTGACTTTTCTAAAATGGCACGGAGCGGTTTTATTTCTTTCAGGCTTTAATCAGCCCTTTCCCAGCCCCGGTGCCAAGCGCCGTTGGTAATGCGGGCGCTGTGGAAGGCGATGAAAGCCGGGCGAGAGACAACAGCGTCGCCGGCACAACCTTCCCCGGTTCCCGCAGCCCTGTCCCCCGTCCCCAACCCCGTGGGGTGACAAAAAGGGGTGACAAGAGCCCCCGGCTGGGGACGGTTCCCCTCTGCCCAGCCCCAGCCCCAGGCCAGGGGCACGTCGGTCTCCGAGCTGCTGGGAACGCTTGTGCTGGGAATATATTTTTGCCAGAAAAGGCAGTTTCCAAGCCATTCTGTAGGGATGTTTTGGTCTGGAGAAGGATATTGTCCCTGAGGTTTGCAAGGTCCAAGGCTCGGTGCTCGCTTCAGACTGGAGAGAGGGAGAAGCAGAGACAGGAATAAGAAAAACAAAAAAAAATTTCATGCAGAGAAAACACATTTCAGCCATTTATCTGCACCACGGCGGGCTCTGGTCTTGGGAAGGCAAAAGGCAGAGATCCCACCTGAGCATCAACACCACGTTTTGAAGCCTCCCGAGCCACCGGAGAGCAGAGCCGTCCTCGCCCCTTCGCCCCGATCCATCCTTCGGCACCCTCGGCATCCGAGATGAGAAGCGCCGGGGGGAGCGGGACGGGCTGGGACGAGCCCCCGGCACCAGCAGACACGGCTGCTGCGGCTGGACGGGGTGTTCCTGGCCGGAGAACAGGCTCAGGGCAGCGATCAGAGCGCGAGGGGCACCATTCCCTTCCGGATCGATGGGGAGGGCAGGATGAGGGGTGCGAGATGCCGGTGCCGGATGCTTCGACAAGGCAAAGCTGCTGTTGCCAAAAAAAAAACAAAAACCAAATCCTTCTCTGCTTTTTGGTAGGCGACATCTCCCCGGAGATGGGGAGAAAAGAAACAGGCAAAGAGGAAAAAGGTGGTTTGGAAAGATGGAGCAAGTGGCACCCTGCCACGGAGCTGGGGATGCTCCCACCTCGGTGCCCTCGGCAGCCGCCCAAGGCTCAGCGCCCGCCGGTGCCCAACCACCCACGGTTCCCGGGGCTCTGCCAGAGCCAGAGATGGACTCGGTGTTAAAAAAAAGGGCTTTTTTTTTCTGGAGAAGGACTCAAACCCCGGCGTCGTGCTGCCCAGGGCCGAGGGAGGACACCCCCACAGAGGTTTGTCCTGGCGTTCGCTGAGCCGGTGGCACAGCTGGGACCCTCCAGCCCCTGCCTTAAAAATACAAAGATGAAGGATGTTCCTATTTATTTTAACCATGCCCCGCCGCTGCTGCCTCATGGCCGTGCCACGGCCGGTGGGACCTGACAGCTCCTCACCCCCCGCCCGTCCCCAGGAGCCCCCCTGGGGGGGCTTCACCCCCCGGGGACATCGGGGGGAATCAACAGGAACGGGGGCTGAGCACCAAAGCAGTGACCAGCCCACGCCTTCCCCGGGGGCAAACATGGCAAAGGATCCCTGGGAAAGGATCGGGAAAGAAATGTCGGAGCAAAAATTGCTCGTTTGCAAGAAAACGGGCCAACGCTTCCCTTCTCCGGGCTGCCGAGCCAGAGCCGTCTCCCGAGATGGGATGTGAACTGCATCCCGCGGCGCAGCCTCACCCGACAGAGCCAACCCTGTTTCTCTACTTCGTTTCTCATTTTATCCACATTTTCCTACTGCATTTTCCTGCTGTGATGGGTTTTGGGAGGGTTTTAATTCTGTGCTACCTCCTCTCTGAGGATTGCACCACCCCAGTGCCACGGCCTGCTCTCCGGCCTCGTCCCGTCCAGCTCCTCTTCTGCACCCAAAGGACAGCAAAGAACACGACAGCACCCAACAGGGCCCAGCAAAACCAGCACCAACACCCACCCTACCTCTCTGTGCCACCGCATCCCTCCCACTACCCCCATCCTTCACCCCACCAGAAACCAGCACAAATAACCCCCCACCACAGACGAGCTTTGGGAACCGCCGCACCCACACTCTGTTTTAATTTCGCTCGCTGCCTGCAGCTCCCCAGGCACCTCTACATCCCTGCTCTGCAAAAAAATCCACCCCAAACCTTGAGCTTATCACCTTATCCTGCAAATATTCAGCAGCTGGTTATAGAGCATCCTGATTTTCCAGCTGAGCCTGGGTGGGGGCAGCTCGGAGACCCTCCGGAACCGGCTGCCACCGGGGTGCTGCCCACCCCGAGCATCCCGCGGGCGAGAGGATGAGGCGAGGTGGGATCGCATGGCATCGAGATAATATTTAATAGCCCCGTCGGGCTTACGTGCTCTGGTCAAGCAAATTTTCCGGTGGGTTGAGGTTGGCCAAGGGGACACCACCCCCCCCCCCAAAACATCCCCCCCTACCCCAACGCCGCTGAAATAAAGTGCTGCGGGGGCCGGTGGGGCTTCGCCCGCCCTGCGTCCCCATCCCGCAGTTTGTGTTGGGTCTCAAAGCGAGGGCTCCTCTGGAAAAGCCACCAGGAGAAGGGCTTGTAAGGCCAAGGGCATCCACCGGGAAGCTGTCGAGAGGCAGCCAGGAGAGGACATCCCACCCTGGCGAGTCCTGCCCCAGGAGCAGCGGGTCGGGGCCTCCCTCTTGGCATCTGCTTAAAAACGCCGTCCCCGAACCCCTCCTGGATGTGGGGTGTTGGGGTCGCTGGTGGGTGCTGTGGGGCAGGATGAGGGATCGCAATGTCACGGTCCCCGAGGGCCGTGGGGACGTCAGACCCGCGTGCCCCGCTCCGTCCCCACCGCCCAGGAGCTGGGTCGGGGCTCGCCCCGGCTCTGGGGCTCGCTGGGCTCCAGTAGCCGGTCTGAGGACTCCCCAGTGCTTTCCAGTTTGGCGTAACCCACCAGGCTGACGTGGTCCAGCCGGGGCCAGCTCCGGTTCTTACGGTCCTTGATGGGAGCCACCAGCAGCACCCCCGGCCGGCCGAGGTCCAGGGACTTGGAGTGTCCCGGGGTGTGAAGCTGCGTGTCCGGGCTGAGCCCCGCAGCCACCGCCTCCGCGCCGGGGCAGCCGCCAGCCACGCTGATGACGACGTGGCCACCACCACCGCCACGGTCCTGGCCGCGGGGTGCCGTTCCCAGAGGAGCCCGGGAAAGCCGCGGTGCTTCGGCGGGGGGTTCGGCGGGGCCCCCCTCCGCCCTCTCGCCCCGCGCCGCCGCGTCCAGCAAGCGGTTGTTGAGCTTGATGATGGGCAACGCCAAGGCACCGACGGCCGAGGAGAGGAGGGACTCGGCTCCGGCGCGGCAGGAGAGGCTGAGGTTGGCCTCGGCGGAGGCTCCGGAGCGGAGGCTGAGGAGGGAGGCGGCGGGGGATGCTGCCGGGTGCTGGAGGAGCTCGGCCGTGGTCTGGAGCCTGTTGGGGCCGTAGCAGTCGGACCACTTGCTGCCGGGGCAGGGCTGGCAGGAGAGATCCACCTGGTAGCAGCCCTCCACGCACTCGGCGTTGGCCTTGGGGACGGGCTGGCCGTCCCCGAGCTGGCAGCGCCCGTCCTCAGGGCCGGTCCCCTCGGGGAGACCCGTCGCCATGGAGTAGAGACACTTCTGCATCAGCCTGCGGGTCTCCATGTCCCTGTTCTCGTACAGCATGGTGTTGGCGCAGATGAAGATGAAGAGCCCGATGCCCATGATGACGGGGCCGATCAGCTTGAGCTTCTCGCTGTGGGGCACGTGGCGCCCGGCAGCCACCTCCCTCCTCATGTCCCCGGCAGTGCTGGCATTCCCTGCGCCGGCCCCAGTGCCCCCAGGTCCCCGGTGGGGCCAGTAGCCCACCACGGCGATGGTCATGCCCACCAGGACCACTGAGATGCCCACCATGACGAAGGCTCCCGACGGCGAGCGCATGCGGAGCTGCCCTTTCACCGGGACCTCCGGCGGTGACTTGCGCCGCAGCCTGCGGCCCGGGCGCCGCGGCGGGGCGGGGGGCACCGGCGGCTTGGTGCCCCCCCCCTCCGGCTCCCGCATGGGTCCGTTGGTTTTGGCGCTGTCGGCAGTCATCGTCTCCGGCTCTGCCGCTCTTCCTGCGGGGTGGGGAGGAGAAAAAGGGGGAGAAGAGGCATCACTTGATGGGTCCGGGGGTCTGCGTGCCCGGGATGCTGAGAGCAGGGGGATGCCGGGAGCATGAGGAGCACGGGGACACTGGGAGCAGGGGGATACTGGGAACATGGGGACCACAGGGACACTGGGAGCACGGGGATGTCGGGAGCATGAGGAGCATGGGGACACTGGGAGCACAGCGATGCTGGGAACATGGGGATGCCAGGAGCATGAGGAGCACGAGGATACTAAGAGCACAGGGATACTGGGAATATGGGGTTGCCAGGAGCATGGGGAGCACGGGGACACTGGGAACATAGGGACACTGGGAGCACAGGGACACTGGGAGCACGGGGATGTCGGGAGCATGAGGAGCACGGGGATACTGGGAACATAGGGACACTGGGAGCACAGGGACACTGGGAGCACGGGGATGCCAGGAACATGGTGGGCACGAGGACACCAGGAGAATGGGGATGCCGGGAGCAGGGAGGACACCGAGCCCACAGGCTGCACCACATCAGGGACCAGCAGCTTTGCTCGCCTCCCTGCTTTCCTCCAGTTATTTCCCTCTCCCCGCCCGAGAGCAGCGGAAGGGCCAAGGGGCTCCCTCTGACCACGCTGCCAAACCCCCCAACCCCCCCGGGCTGCCCAGGGCGGCGAGGACGGCCGGGACCTCCGCACCGGCACACAGACATCGCTGGCATCGGGGGGCCAAAGGGACCTGTCCTGGGTCACCGAGTCCTACGACACCTGCAAAAGGGCAGCACCAGCCGGCTCGGCTCGGCAGCAGCGAGGGAAGGGGCCGTTTATTTGCCCGCTGGGGAAACTGAGGCACGGCTGCACGTGAAAACCCAAAACCGAAGGTCTGACAAAGCCGCGCCGCACGGGGCCCTGCAAGCGATGCAGCTCCCCGGTTTGCTCCGTTCGTTATCCAAACAGCACCTAAAAACCTAAAGCAACGTCCCATCGGCACTCGAGCTGCTCGTCAGACCACGGGACCCACCAACCCAGCACCCGCGCAGGATTTTAGCTGAAAGAGGCTCTTTTCCCCATCTGGTGCTGTCCTCTGCCTCAGGGGGAAGCCGACCCGCTCAGTGCATCCGCAGGGTCCTGCCCTCCCACACACCGAGATAAAGCTCCACATCCAGGGATTTATGGGGCGTTCCAGAGTGCATGGTATTTAATTTTATCCGGTACCTTGTTTCTTGGATGAGCAAGAAGGTGTCAAAGTTGCTGCCAAAACCAGCCGGTGAGCAGCCCGGCAGGGAAGCATCAGCTGGGCTGGCACCGTGGTGCCCGGGGAAAGTGGTGCCCTGCGATATGGGGAAACTAAACCACGCTCTGAACACGTCCCAGCCAGAAAACATCTTTAAATAAAAATAAATAACCTCATGTTGACAGGAATCTGTGTCCTTGCAGCCCGGCTGCTCGCGGTTGGTAACGGGGGCTGTGGCTGCGCAGCCCGGGCAGGACGGCGCGTCCGAGCCCTCGCCCGCCTCTCCCGGCACGGCCGGGGTGGGAACGCTGCCCGGGCTGCTCCCGAACGGGGCCCGGGCACGTGCCGCCGGCAAAAGAAAAGCGTTCGGACAGCGCGGCAGCCCGGCGGCATCGATGTTCAGCAATTAAAAGCCAGAAACTAAAACCAAGGAGAAACACCCCGGTCGGAGGAGGCTGACCGCTCTCATTTTCCTCCCCAAGATGAACAAAGTGCCAGCAACCAGCATCACCAAGGGCAGAAAAATAAGATCCGAAGGGTTTTTTTCTGGTCTTAATCATCTTAAGGTGTTATTAGCATCAGAGGGAAGGAATTAAAGATATGGGTTTCAGGATGACAGCGTGTTCCTGGCACAAGGCTGTCAAGCTGTGACAATTTGAATAAGGGAGATTTAAAGGAAAAAAAAAAAAAAGAAGAAATCAAGTCCCAAACAAAACAACCCAAACCCACGGCCCGCTGCCGAGCGGGTGTTAAACCTGCCTGGGAAACGAGCCGATAATCCTGCACTGCAAAGGGGGAAACACAATAAACCGAACGCAATGGTCACCCTGAATGGAAAAACAAGTTTTTAAATATTTTGGTATTAAAGGGAAACAACCGGGCACTTGAACACGTCCCAAAGACTGTGGGGGTTTTTTTTTGCCTCCAAATGCCCTGATTTAGGTTATGTCCCAGCTTTCTCTAATTACCGTCTTAGCTTCAACTTCTCTTAAATTTATATTAAACCCTTTAAATGCCTTGCTGGCTACTTAGGCATTAAAAAAAGTAAAAACCCCTAAACCGCAAAGGCTCTTTGATACCGACTGAGGGGGGAGGAACGTGAAACCCCCCAGGGCTCAGGGCCCCCAAAGTCGCCCTGAACACCCCCCCCACCAGCCACCTCCTATTTTTGGCCCCGAGCCTCAGCCAAGCCTCTTTAAACCCAATTCCACCGTTATCTCCTTTCACCCCCCGCCGAGCCCCCGCCGAGCTGAAGCCAGAGCCCATGGGGACCACAAGCATCCCCCCGGGGTCCCACCCCAGGCGTTGTGTTGGCTCCAGGTGATGCTCACCTGCGCCGGGCCGGGGTTACTGGATACGGCCCCAGGGTTAAACTGGGGGAGCTGGGGTGCTTAAAAATGGGTGCAGCAGGACCAGAGGGTGCCCATCCACCCCGCACCCCCCAGACCCCATTCCCAGCTCCCATCCCTTCTCCCCTGGCACAGGGATGGAGATACAGGGCAGGGGGGACAGGCAGATGCCGGGAATTCGCCTCCGGGCAGGGAATCCCCTTCGCCCCCTCCCCAGCCCCCTGCCCCCAGCTCCTCTCCCCTTATCTCCCGGCCGCCCGATAGCTCCCTTGCTTTCTGAAGTTGAAGTATTTAATTGCTCATCGTCAGGGCTGGTTGTTCCCAGAGTTCAAAACCATTATTTTTATTAATAGAATCCCCAAGGTTATATAAGCTCTTTAAAAAAAAAATGAAAAAAATAAAAAAACCACCCAACATATAAAACCCAGCACTGCCATCCAATTCCGCAACTCGCAGACGCCGACACTCACGCAAATGGATTAATTCAATGTTGGAGCAGCGGTGCTAGACACGGCTCAGTGGGAGGGCAGGGCCGGGGGTCCCATGGGTGCTGCCGGGGCAGGGGACGGGACAGGCGGGGGCCCGGGGCTGCCCCTCGCTCCCGGCCAGCGCCAGCCCCGAGGCAGCCCCGGCTCCCCGGGACCCGCCGCCTCCAGTTTTGAGCTTTCGATTCCGGGTGGGGAGGAATGACAGTATAGAAATGTAAATGCCGTGAGCGTTATAGAACGAGATGAGGGCTGCTCTGCTGCCAGGTTTGGAGTTAAGCTTCCAATCCCCTGCAAAGCCTGGCATTAAAATAAACGCAAATATTTCTCTAATCCCCCCCATCACGAAGGCATATTGCTGGCTCCACCCTCCCACCCCAATCCTCTCCTGTCGCCTTTGCAGACAGACGCTCCTAAAATTTGACACTAAATCCCGACGCACCCGACAACAGCGGAGCTGGACTGGGGGTGAAGCAGAATTTGGGAAGGGTCCCTCCCTTGGGTGCCCCGGGGATGCTCTGCCCCTGCCCTGACCGTGCTGTCAGCTTGAGTTCGCAGCATGCCACAGGCTATCTAAAAGCAGATTTGGCCTCAAAACCTCCCTCCGGCTGAGGGATGAGGGGCTGCACTGGTGCCTGGCAGTGCCGCCCTGGTGCCACGTCGCAGGAGATGCCAGTCAGCCGGGTGATGTGCTGGAGAGCTGCAAAAACACCTTATGGAAAAGGGCCAAGTACAGGCAACGCCGAGGGCAGCTGCCTTCCCCTTGTGGGTTCATCTCCTTTGCCAGTTCTCTCCCCAGGATAACGTCTGGAAAGGGCTTCGGTGAGGGACGGACACCACCACACCAGTGGGGATTTAAACCCCAGCATCTCCCCAGGGAGAGCATTCCCATCGCTGCTGTCCTGCCCCGCTCCAGGCTGCGTTCCCCATCCTCGGGGCACGGTCCTATCCTGCGCCCAGCATCCCACCCCGTGCCCAGCGTCCCACCCCGTGGGTCTTCTCCACGTCACACCTGCAGCACATCACCCCGGGGAGCTGGTACAGGCTGTAACGAGCCCTCAAGAAATGCCTGACAAACAGAAGGCCCGGCGTTTTTCCATTTCTTTTCCTAAAATATTGCAACTTCAAAGCCGCTCTCCTGACTTCGGGAATAAACTGATTTTGAAATTTGTTGCCAAATCAGCCAGCAAAGCCCGCAGCGTGTTTAAAGGGGAGGAGACCCCCGAAGTGCTGAGACACAGCGCAGCCCCCTCTGCCTCGTCCAAGCCCCCGAGGGAGCCCGGGATGCCAAAGCCCACGGTGGCTGCGCTCCCCCAACCCCCCCCTCCGCAGGGAAGGGGGGCCCAGGCAGCCGAGACCTTATGGGTACAAGGATGCGCCGAGCTGTGAGAGCCCTCCCTGACTCCCCCACCCACCGGGGAAGGTACGGAGAATGGTAATGATGGTCTGCGCCGAG
This sequence comes from Pelecanoides urinatrix, assembly GCA_013400755.1. Classification (NCBI taxonomy): domain Eukaryota; kingdom Metazoa; phylum Chordata; class Aves; order Procellariiformes; family Procellariidae; genus Pelecanoides; species Pelecanoides urinatrix. Next base: position 97,856 of record VZTQ01004259.1, on the reverse strand, counting down.
ATGCGCAGTTAAAAATAACTCCCTTTTTCAGCCTAACCTCCAACGCCGCCCCCGGCACGGGGCAGGGAGGGGACGGCTCGGAGCAGCACCCAGGCACCGCTCCCCTTTCCCCATCTCACCTCCCATCCCGGCCCGAGGAGAGATGAAGCTGGTGGGGGAGCAGCGTTGGTCCCGACGTGTGGTACAACCATCATCTTGGATGCTCGAGGTGGTTTGAGACCCCGCGTCCTCGCCCGCGTGGTGCCTCCTCCTTCCCTATTTTTCTCAGTCCACTTCACATCTCCCCCCTTGGCTACACCTTAAAGGTGTCCAGAGAGAAGAAACAAGACAAAAAGCCACCAGGCATCATTCTGGGACTCCCCCAGCAGAAGAAAACCCTGTCACCATCCCAGCACCCACCGGCAGCTCCCAGCCCAAAGCTGCAAATCATCCTCTGGGCTCGGTCCCGAGGAGTAAATCTCCCCGCTGTCACCCCCGCACAAGTGTGTTCCCAACGCGGTGACAAAATCTGTCTCTGCAGCTTCAGCTTTGGCTGGGGACACCCGTTAATCAATCATAATTAATTAAGTTCCCTCATAGAAGCTTTCACATAAACCCAGTAACACTAATTATCATGGTGCGGGAAGGATTATCCCCCTTCCCAGTGGGAACCAGCTTCTGGTCCTGGGCTGGGGGTCTCACACCTGCTTTTAACGGGCCTTGTGATACATTTTCACCTTTGCTGCAGCACAGGAGATCCTGGCTGTGACTATTTACCCTCTGCCCGTCACCCAAAGGTGACGGCTCATCAGTCTGAAACATCCCTGGTTCCTCTCTCCGGAGAAGCGGAGACCTCAGCTCCCCCAAGGGAAGGAGGGGATGGACGAGACGTTAACACACAACCACCTCCAAGCACCCACCACCTCCACCAAGCACCCACCACCTCCACGCCTGGCCAAGCAGTGGAGAAGCATCTTGCCGGCTTCCCATCTTCAGGCCCCACGTCCCAGACAGCAGCCAGGAGCCACCAGGGCCACCACTGTCACTTGGAACATGATCCAGGACAGCAGGCTCCGGGGAAAGACGGTGCCGGGGTGGTTTGGGGACACAGACGGGTCTGTCCCTTTGTTTTCCACCCTGTGCTTGATGGGCTCCCCCAGGCGAGAAGGTCCCGATGGGCAAATGGGATGCAGCAACGCCCGGGAGCGAGGAGAGCCACCAGTGTCACCAGTGCCACCAGCCCCGTTCACCTTGACTGCTCCAAAGTCCTCCCAAAACGGGGCCATCCGCTACCCTCCTCTCTACCCCTCAGGCAAAGAAAGTGCGTGGAAACATCCAACTGATTACTAATTACAAGAGCTTGCCTTACCCAGATTTGCTCTGCTAATTAGACTCATCTCTACGGCTGGGAAATGAGGCGCAGTCACCCATAGCGAGGAGATCACGCAAGCTGGACAGACGCTTAACTCACGTCAGACCCCTCTGAAGGGGATCGTAATTCCCGGCCGCTTCTGACGGGCCATTGTTTAAGGAGACAATAGAAACGCCGACGAAATTTTGTGTTTCTCCTCCAAGCTGATGCCAAAACCAGGACATCTGCATTGCTCAACTTTTTTTGATACGAACCAGATGCAAATAATTAATAAATCCAACTTCAAGATAATGCAGGCATCTAAATTTAAACGGAGAGCGGAATTCTAATGGCAGCTTTTTGCTTGCTTGGAGGAGGAGGAGGAGGAGTGGGGAGCTCAGGGGGATTTCCTGGGAGAATTCCTGCCTCTTGGAAGCGGTGCAGGGTGGCAGGGCACCCGGGGATGCGGGCTGCAGCCAAGCACCTTGCAAATCCTCACGGCCAAGAGAAAAGGAAGGNGACACGGGCCGGGACCCCCCCCTGCCTGCCCGGGGGTGCGGGCTCCGGCGGGGCCGGCAGCCGGTTCCCGGCCGTGGGAAAGTTGCGATCGCTTTGCGGGGATCGAGGGGGATTTTCCGAGCGGGGCTGGAGCCCGNGGGTTGGGGGAAAAAAAAAAATCCGTAGGCTGGGATTTCCAGGGAATTAGGACCAAACTCTTTCTGAATTTGGCACCTTCCCTGCTGCTCCTTTGAAAAATCCCTGCCAGCACGGAGGGAGGGAGGGAGGGGACTGCGGGGGGCTGCCAAGTCCTCCCTGCTCCCAGGCATGGCCCAAGTCATCCAGCGGGTACAAACACACACAACCCATCTCCTCCCACCCCAGGGACCCACATCCCACTTTGCCTGCAAAGCAGTGAAGTTCCCAGCCGTATTCCCAGCTGGGATTACTCTTGCCTCCAGCATTTTAAACCTCCCATCTCCCCTACTCTTTACCCTCTGTCTCCCCAATTTTGTGAACAGGAATCAAAACCCACCTGGAAGCAAGACGGGAGCCGTGGGTCTGGCTGGGGTTGTTCCCCCCGCTCCAAGCCGCAAAGCTGAGCCCCTTGTTGCCAAAAGGCCCTCCCGATCCCAAAGTCCAGGAGCTACCGGGATAATTTCCACCCACTTCTCCTCTCTCGAGTGTCTACATCAAATCCTGCGTGGGGATTAGCTGTGTGACCGCTCCTCGCGTCAACCCTCTGCGAGGAAGACTCGGGGAACTGCAAAAAGTGCTGGGATTCGGATAGTGCAGCCGGCTGCTTCCCCGGTCCCGGGTTCTGGCCATGCGAGGGTGCGTGTGTCCGTGCGTGGGTTTGCACACGAGTGGTGCGTGCACATCTGTGCATGCCTGCCTGTCGGCGTGTGCATGCGAGCGTGCGTATGCGGGCTGCATGCGTGTGCCCGTCTCTGCGTGTCCATGCGCTCGCGTCTCTGCGCGTGTGCTTGGCGTCTGCGGGAGCGTGTTTGTGTCCGTGGGTGCCCCGTGTCCGTGGGTGCCCCGCGTCCGTGGGTGCCCGGGGTCCGTGGGTGCCCGCCGTGCATCCTGCTGCCGGGTCGCTGTGCCCGGGTTTGATGTGAGCGTGTACGGCCGGTGCCGTGTCCGTGTATCCGCGTGGGTACCCACCCGCCGGACCCCCCCCTGCCCGCCCCGGGGGTGCGGGCTCCGGCGGGGCCGGCAGCCGGTTCCCGGCCGTGGGAAAGTTGCGATCGCTTTGCGGGGATCGAGGGGGATTTTCCGAGCGGGGCTGGAGCCCGGCCGGGCCCCGGGAGCGGCGGGGAGGAGGGCGGGCGGCCGCCGGGCCGGGATGCCTCTCGTTGGGGTTCCCTTTCCCGGCAGGGACCCCGGCCCCGGCACCCACCCCCTGCGCAGGATGGGACCCGCCGCTGCCCGAGAGGATGCTCAGGGCCCAGAGACCCTTCTCCCACTCCCACCCCCCAGCCCCGCGGCCTGCGATGCACCGACACATCCCATTTCTCCCAGCCAGGCCAGCCTGCGCTGGGACTGGGGTTGTAGTAGTTTCCCCCTTCCAGCTGTGAAAGCACAGGGGAGTTTAGCAGTTGGGATAAAAACATTACCCTAAATTAACTTTAGCATCCGAGGTGTTTGATGCAGCCCCCCGCAGACGGTGCTTAAAGCAGGTTCCAGCAGCGCTTTCTCCTCCGGGCAGGCACAAAGAGGAGAGCTTCTGCAAGGAGCCGGCTTTGAGCGCGGCGCTTCGCTTTTCTTCCTCTGAGCTTGCCCAAGGGACACATGCAGCCCCCTCTGTCAGCCTCAAGGATTGTGACACTGCATCCCTGCATCCCCATCTCCGCGTCTGCATCCCCATCCCCACATCCCCATCCCTGCATCTGCATCCCCATCCCTGCATCCTCATCCCCATCCCTGCACCTGCATCCCCACATCCCCATCCCCATCCCCGCATTCCCATCCCTGCATCTGCAGCCCCATCCCTGCATCCCCATTCCCGCATCCCCACGGGGCAGCGAGCAGCGTCCCACGGCTGTAACCGCCGGTGGCACATCGCGATGCACTGAAACAACTGATCCGAGCTTTCACCAACATATTGACACACCAACACCACAACCCAACGCACTGGTAAGTGCTGAGGAGATTCAGCCTCATTACACCCCCGAGCCACTGATGTTTTGCAGGCGGAGAGGCTGTTTATCAGCCTTTAATTAAAAATGTACCGAGCTTGCATTCCCCCTTTTCCCCATAGTTGTGGTCAATCTAAGAGCACCAAACCAGACCTCCGCGCTCCCCAGGGAGCCATAAAACACAACCTTGCAATTCCCCTTGCGACTTTGCCACTGGCACCCCACGGTCCGTAAGCAAATGCAGAATGCAGTTGGCCATCTCTATGGCAGGGAGCATTGCCCAGGAAAGATTTTTAGGGGTAAAGCTCAGAAATGGGGCGCAGGATGCCGCGTTCCTCACCCGTCTCAGATAGGGGAGCATCATCCAGTGAGTTGATGATGAAAGAAAATCCCCATTTCTGGGTTATGCTGCGGAGAGGCTGTGCGGGGTCGTCTTTCCCCACTTGCCAGGCTCAGTTCAAGCAGCGTTTGGGAAACTTTGGGGCTTCTTGAGTGACGGGCGCTGGGGAAGCCTGAGAGATTATAGCCGCGGGTTCAAGGTGCCAGCTGCACCGCTGGACCGGAGCGATGCCTTGCTCATCCTGGCTATCCAGGCAAGCTAACAAACACAACTGCCCGGGGAGGAATGATATTTGACTTTGGCTTTTCACGCTGTTCGAGCGACACGTTCAAGGTCTCCCTTCGTTAGCACTGGAGACCATCTGGGCACTCCACCATCCAGAAGAAATTAATGCTTTTGAGCAAAATTTGATTTCTATTCAGAGGCTGTACCTGTGCCAGGCGGAGCCGGCCAAAGAGCTGGAGGGGGAAGAGGGAGAGCTCAGCAGCGGCAGCTTTAGGAGCGAGGGTCAGCGCTTTCGGCAGCGCGGGCAGGGAAAGGATCTGGCAGCACGGGGCTGGCAGAGAGCCGTCGCGCTCAGGCACTGCCCGTCCCTACGCAGGAGCCTGCTCAAAAGCAGTTTTCCAATTGCAGGTTGCCCAGTGATGCCCCGAGTGGGTTGGTCTCCCCGTGGGTCTATCGTTAATGCGATAAAAGGTGTCGGAGGCAGGCGCAGGGGAGCGGGCAGCTGCCTGCAGCTCTCCAGGGGTTGAAGTTGGGCCGTGGAGGGGACAAGCTCCTGCAGAGGAGGAAGAGCTCAGCCTGGCTCTTCCACCCTTCCTGCGGTACCCAGCTCACGGAGGGGGAGGTGGATGTTGCAGTTGTGTCCTTGAAGATGGTGGGATCACCTCCGGAGGAGCAGAGAGGTGAAGAGGAGAAAAGAACCCACCGGGCACAAAAGTGACAGCAGGGAGAGAGAGGAAGGGGCTCAGGGAGGAGGCTCTGGCAGGACAGGAGATGTGGAGGACCAAAGGCTCAGAGCACTTTCCCCGATGCTCTGGGAGAAGGTGGGCAGTGGTCGCTCTCACAGAGACGTCTTGGATGGGGAGGAACAACAAAAAACAATACAAAGAAGAATCGACATCACTGTCTCTCTTCAGAGAGAGAAAAAATGAATCTCATGGTACTTGGGCACCTCCTCTTGACTTTGGGGGAGGGAGGGGATCTGAACCCGCCTTGTTTCAAGCTCTGGCCATCCTGACAAAGCCTCCTCTGCTCTCTGCTGCCTCGGCTGGGGACCGAGCCTGGACAGGAGGAACCATGTGGACGGAGGAAGGAGAACTAGACAGCGAGTGATCACAGCCAGGATCTGAGATCAGAGAGAAGGAATGTTGTTATGGAGAGGCTGAAAGCTCGGGGTGGGGATGACTCATGCTGGAGAACATACAGCTGTTGGAGTGGGATTTGGCACCGGCTCGCCAAGGCTGCGGAGCCTTCCCCGTTAGCAGAGAGGGGAGAGAGGAGCCTCCGCGATGTCTCCGATCTGGCAGAGGCAGCTGCCAACCTGTGCTGGAGGTGATGGGGAAGGGAACGCTGCCCGCCAAAGCGGGGTCACGACCCGGAGAGGTATTTTGGGCAGCTGGCAGGGCTTAGCAGTGAGGTTTCTTTCTTGCAGGGTCCCTTCTGGCTGAGGGACGTGCACCCTCGGTGCAGGGGCTTGTCTGCTTTCGGCTGGGGTGGGTGATGCTGCCCTGGGGAAGGGGGGAGTTGGAGCAGTGGGGCTGGACGGGGCAGCTTTGCTCAGCCCCAGGGCTGCAGCTGGGAAGAAGAAGTACAAGGTACGAAGTAGACAGCCCTTTCCCTTCCCTAGTAATGGGGAAACTGAGGCACAGAGCGGGGAGGTGATGTATTCCCACCACCAAGTCAGCTGCCAAGGTCAAAAAAAGCCTCGCCGTTGCTCGCTGCAGCATCCCTGGCCCGTGGTCACGCACTCCTCGTGCTGGGACCAGGCAGAACTTTTGGTGGTTGGAAGCAACCTCTGGCCGAGGAGTCAGACCACCATCCCCTTGTAGGGCACGAGGGCTTTCATCCAGCTTTCATCCAACGTCCATCCAACGGGAGATGCTGTAGCAGCTTCCCCAGTATTCACAAAGTTGCCGCAGAGAGAAGGGGTGGAAAAAACCATTCCCCCATCCACTGAAGCCAGGGAAGGAGATTTGGGCAAGGTATTAGGAGCAGGGGGATGAGCCAGCATCTTCCCAAAGTCCCTCGCAGAGAGATTTTCTGGTATCACGCCTGGAAATAACCCCAGCGCCAGATTCCCAGCACCGTGGGATAAAAAGCTCCATAGGCTGCTTCGGAGGTGGCCCCGTTTCAGTGGTAAGTGAAGCGACTGTAAATATAAACAGACTTGTTATTAATCATGTTCTGTAAATGTGGAGTCATTATCTTTATGTCCCTGGAAAAGTAATTATCTCTGGTTTTTCAATAAGGACTTGGAAAAGCCTAAAGACTTGAGTTCTGGAAATGTCATCCGTCTCCACGTAGAAGAAAACCTGCAGATTTTCACAGATTAATGCGAGTTAACCAAATTTACAAAATCAGTGAGTTTTAATACATTTCCAAAGCTTTAAGTTAAACGTCTCTCCTCTTTCCAGTGATTTGTAACCCTGTTTTGCAAACTTTTCCTCTACTGCACATATCATACTGTACTGCGTGATGCTGTATTTTATTCCCTACCCAGTAATACTTGTGCAGGAGACAAGGTGGGATCTGATTTACGGGATCTCTCCTCCACTGCCATGTAAAGCAATTCCTCCTCGCCTGACCAGGCTCACGGGTCGTAGAGCTCCGCATAAAGAATTATTTCTTCCATACAAACAACCAAAAAGAAACGTTTTCCAGTTGAAGGGAACATCAAGCTGATGACTTCAGGCCAAAACGCAGCTCTGTGAAGTTTTATGCGACTGAAAGTCCACAGAAATATATCCACGCTCGACAGAAAATATTTGGGAAGATAACATTGCCCGCTGCATTTACATTCCTGATGCTCCAGCAGCAGCTCGGGGGGAGGAAGAGGAGGAGGAGGAGGAGCGAGATGCTGCAGACCCAGGACCGGCACTAGCCAGAAGCCACTTGGCCATCGCATTTCCAGCTCTGACAACGCAGCGTTCACACAAGCTGGGGGAGGGAATCTGCATTGAAGCTGGTTTTAATTTTGCCCAGTGTCTCTAAAGCAGAATACATACTGCACGTTAGGAACTGAACTGAAAGCTGGAGGGAAGGTGGTTGCTCCCATCACGTACGTACCCACCACCTGGGTGGATGGCCCTGGGGGTCAGCGCCCTGATTTTAAGCGGGCAGAAGCGTTCAGGAGCGGGTTTTTGTGCTCTGGAGTAGCTGCATCTGGCCATCGCTTCGTTTGCTTGGTCACACAAAGGATCAAGATCTGACTCCTGATGGGAGGAGGGGATCGTCTAGGAAGGATTATCCCAAAGTGCACCAAAAGGCTTGTCCTTCTAGCTCATTTCCAGATTTCGGAGAGGTTCCTGCATCAAAATGTTTTGGTTTGTCATTTCAGTCATATTCTAAATTACTGAGCATTAGTGCTTGCTAATGTTGAAGTCACAAAAATAAAAGCTGGAGTGAAGTGCTTCAGCTAAAGCTGGGATGGGATATTTCACAGAAATGCAATATTCTGAGATTGCCTTTTCATTTTAAAATGAGCCATAACATTTCCAGCTCCACATGGCTCTTGGGGGGAAGGTAATTTGTATTTTCAACCCTCTCTTGCTTTGCCGGAGCGGGCAGGGCAGGGCTCGGGGCAGGCAGCTCGGTAAAACCCCGGCGGTTCCGGGGAGAGGCGAGGGATCTTCATGATGTTTCATCCTACGGGAGAAATCCCGGGGGAATCCAATGAAACCATCAGGGCCAAATTTTAACACACACAGAGGGAAACATGTTTTCAGACCCCGTTTAATTGAATTGCTGAAATCATCGCTGTAGGAGCTCACAAACGAGCTCAAAAGGGGAGAACTCAGATTGACAAAGTGCTTCAGCAGCAGCTAACGAACGTGATCGATGGGGTGACGACTGCAGCCGCAGAAGCCCTTAAGGCATCGGTGGTCCGACGGGATGGAACACACCGGGAAAGCATCATCCTCCGCACGCCCGGCTCTCACCCCGGTCCCTGATGGGAGACCTGCCCTGCCGCGGGGCTGACATGGGCTGGGGTCTGTGTCCCCGACCCCTCCGCACCTCCTGCCCCTCATTTGTCCCCTCCCTTATTAAATCACACTCTCGTTAGTACCAGGCCTTCATTAGCAGCTTGCTGTGCTGGCGTGGCAGGGGAGGGCTGCTCCCTGCTCGCAGCCTGACGGAGGGACCCTCTCGGAGGTGACACCCACGGGGTCTGGCAACGTCCTCGCCCCTTTTTCCCCCCGTCGGGACACGGAGCCGTCCTGTGCCAAATGCCCCCTTCCCAAAACGCTTCGATATTTGTTTTGCTGATGCAGAAACTGAGCATCTCCAGGCCGTCACACGAGGAAAACCGCAGGGCTCAGGCGTTTGGGCAGCCACGAGAGGAAAATGTCCCCTCGGTCCACAAGGACACACCTTAGGCCAGCACGTTAAATAGGCTTTATTGGCAATTAAGATCATTGAGCCCTGCATTTCCCAAATACAGTGAATATCCCCAAAGCAGAGATGTACCCTCACCGATATTTGCTCACTTAAATAGTGTCCCTTGCTGTGTCTAAGCACCAACTCCCCAGGCAGCCCCAGAGAAGGCTCCGGTTCTGCTATCAAGCCTCTAAAGGATTAGTAATTAAAAAAAAAAAAAAAAAAGAATAAAAAAATCACCCAATACAATGGCCACAACCTTTTCTTGTACCTTCAAGTTCGTTACCACAGGTCAGGTAGGAGCAGAAGGAGCCCGAGAAGTGTCTTAGCACTAACACATTTATCTGCTCCTCGACCCATCAGCTGCATCCCAGCATCTCTCCAACGCGATTGCATTTATCCACGTCCCTGCTTCAAATAACATCCCGGGGCGCAGGCAGGGAGCGGAGGCCTTGGGAGGGGAGGAGGACTTGGACAAGATCCCTTGGAAAAGGAGATGAACCCAACCTGAAGCTCGGACACCAAGTTTGCTTGATTTGGGATATTCAGCTTCATCCCTGGATTAATGCTCATCCTCTGCAGTCCTTTCCTCGACAGATTCGGATCCCCCCACCCACATCGCTTCGCAGGCACAGAGCCGCCGCGAGCAAAGAGCATCTCTCACTTCCCAGGGCTTGGGAGGATGCGAAACGCTCCCACGCATCTCGCGGCGATGCTCCCGGCAGGGCAGCCCCCCGAGGGTCTCAGCAGGGGATTTCAGCACCAGAACCCCAGCATGGTCCCCCAAATCCTTCCTATCCCGGTCCCCAGCGACACCAGTCCAGCAGCGGGGCTGGAGCTGCTCATGTTTAAAGGTGATGGTGGTAAGATTAAACAGCCGTGGGGTGGAGGTGTGGGGCCAGAGCAGGGTGAAGGGTTTGAAGCTCAGAGGGAACGGAAGGACAGGAGCACTCAGGCATTTAACAGCATTTTTCGGGGAGCTCATTTCCCTCTGACCAGCTCAGACGTGGAGGTTTATCTCGGACACCTGATTTTCCCTCCCCTGGGGAGGTCCTGGGGCCCCCCCGGCTGCTCAGCGAGAGGGGATGTGGTGGCCTCATTAAGATCAGCAGCCACAGGGTTTACACAGGGCTGGGATTCACCCAAAGGGCACATTTCCATCCCAAGGGCACATTCCCACCCCACACAAGCCAGAGCAGAGCTTGTTTGCCATACGGCGCAGCCGGCGAGCAGCTGGGAGGAAGGCAGACCAGCTCTCCACAATTTCATCTTTGCAATTTTCTTCTCTGAGTGACAAGATCAAGAGGAAGAAGAAACAGAGAGGGGCCATTTGCTGGCATCCTTCTCCTTCCCTGTTGGCAAGGTCAGATGCTGAGAATGGAAACCTGGCACAATGGCTATTTCCAGGAAATTATTTGGGTTCCAGCATCTCCAGCAAAGGCCGGGCAGGGATAGGAGTGGGCTCCGTAGATGGACAAGAGCAACAAGAGCTATTAAAGCTAATGGCTGGGAAGTGGCCATGAATAAATCAGCAGCATCTTTCCAGCCATCAAAGCCTGAAACCCTCCAGTATGGAGCGAGAAGCGGAGGGGGTGTCAAGATGACCCATGTTTGGTGTATGATAGGGGCCATGCGATGCCGTTACCTACAAACCCAAAAGTCTTGGCCCCGTGGACCCCCACCCTGCTGCCATGGGGTGGGATTTTGGACCTCACCCCCCACCCCCGCACAGAAACCCCCTCCCAAAACCACCCCTGAACATTGGTGAGCGAAGCTTTTCCTTCCTGAACGCCTCCGGGCTGGATCTGTGCAGGGGTTTCACGCCTGCCCTGCCCTTTCGATGCCACGAGAGAAGAGGTGGGGAAACATCACCAGTTCAAACCTCCCTTTAACCAGATACATCCTCCAACCGTCCAGCCTGGCCTCAGTAATCCCAAATCCTAGGTATTAGGCATTTAATCTTGCATTTTATCATGTCTCCTCTTACCAGGGGGTCTGAAATTAAAAGCGAAGCAGGGAAGAGCTGAGCTTCTGCGGGTTTAATTGGTTCTGGCTGGTGGATAAGAAGGAAGGAAGGAGGAAAAGGCAGCCGTTTCTTTTGTTGGCTTTCCTTGGTGTTTCCTGAGCAGCTGTAATTATTCCAGGAAAGGGGAAGAGATGCAGCATCAGGGGAGGGAAGGGAAAAAATGCCCCCTCCCCGGACAGAGGAGGACCTTGTGTTCGCATTGCGGCCGGCCCCGGGGGCGAGGGAGCCGAGCGGCTGCGTGGAGCCGAGCCAGCGGCCTGGGCTGGAGGCCGCGGACGTTATTTTCCATGATGTAAACTGGGGAGGGGGGGGAGAGGGGCTGACGCGGGACACGGACGAGCCAGGGGTTTGGTGCCTTTGATGTCTTTGCAGGAAAGCTGGAGGCATCACCCCCCGCCCCGGGCTGGTGCTGGGGAGGGTCCGGGTTGGGCTGCCAGCGGGGACAGATGCTGAGCACTGGAAGAGGCAGCGGGATGAACTGGGGACCGAGCCAGAGGGGATGTGGAGCAATGAGCTGGGGGCCCGGGACCCCCATTTCTGAGCGCTGGAAGCTGGCAGCGGTGCGGTTTAAGCTGCAGCTCCCGGGCGGTACCAGCGCAGGTCCCAGCTCCGCTTTGCTGATGCCCGACGAGTCCTGGGCTACAAAAATCCCAGTTTCCATTCCCTCCCCCCAGCCTGCTCCTCATCTTCTGGACATCTCGGTTTTTACTCCAGAAGAGAAGTCCCAGTGCAGGATACTTCACCATGAATGTCGTCTCGCTAGTCACCCCTGGATCCTACCAATGCTAATCAGAAGTGGAGCTGTCCTGGCTAATAAATGCATTTGTTTAATTATTATTAGCAGAATGGAGAGCTTTTAACTGCATTTCCCCACCCCCCTAGATGTAACGAGGGACAGTACTTTGATCTCAGTTGAAATATCTATTAGCAACAGGTATATACCTTCAATATCCTATTTTCTAGATAAAAATAAGCAGATCCACAGCTGATGGGATACAAGAAAGAGCCCAAACGGTGAAGCTGTAATCCCGCTTTTCCATAGTTACCAGGAAAAAGCACGATGTGGGAGTCTCAGCATCCCGCAGCAGCGACCACCGGCTGCTGGGGAAGGTCACTGGGAACCACCGTCTGGGATGCTGCAAGATTTCCCTCCTGCCAGCCTGTGGGAACTGCTGCGCCTCACTAGGAAGAAGATGAATTTTGGAGGAACTACGCACGCTTAAAGAATAATGCAACCTGCCAGGCACTTAACACAGCCCAGATAAATGGAACCGACAGCTGGAGCTTTCCCAGGTACAACTGCCAGAGCAAGAGGGCTCTGGGGACAGGCGATGAGCTGGGGGTAAAGTAGGGCACTTTCAGAGCCGATACTGCGAGGTCTTTCCCCGTGCGGGTGTGCAGAGATCGTTACGGCTTTGGAAACGGGGCAAGATGGGGAGGTGGGACATCTCTGCAGCATCCAGGAGCCGACTGCACTTGCAGGACCAGGCTGTGACCTGGCTGCCTGAGCCCTCTTTGTTCAGGGCAATGCCAGTGATACGTGGGTGATAAATGATGCAGAAATACGCTGTTTTAGGCCACCAAAGTGGCAAATCAGCCTCCAGCAGCGAGCCCGCTACCCCAGGCTATTTCCCTGTTGAAGACTGCAATTAAGATTGAAGTCAGAACTTCTGCAGCAAATGCATTTTCACCTTAAAAATAAGAAAGAAGGGAAAAAAAAAAAAAAAGAATGTGATGGATGAACCCTGCTCTCTCTCATCTTCTTCATAGCGAGCTCTCTCCGCTCTGCCTCTCCTCCAGTGCCAACCTCAGCCTCCTCGATGTCCCTGTACATCGGGAGCTGGTGCCTCTCCAGACACCTCTTACAGGGCAGCTTATAAATTTCCACCCGAAGGCTCAGCCCCGACACAGATCACTCAGAAACGAACAGAACAACAGCGTCTGGCTGGGAGTTAAACAAACCCCCATGTGTCGTGGGGCTGTAGCATCGTCCTTTCCAGCCCCAGCCGAACCACCCAGCTCTGCAGTTTGTCTGGGGGTGCAGGGCATCCCCCTTGCCCCGGGTAACAGCCGAAACGTGTGACCCTCTCGGGTGTGATTGCCATCCTCACGTAGACAAAACTCCCGTTGCCTTCTCTGGGCTGCCCTGGTCCCCGGAGCGGAGATGGCTTAAATCCCACTGGGATGCAAGGTCAGCACCGAGCGCATTCCCTGCTGCGGCGCAGAAGAGGGTTTGCAAGGAGAAGCTAGAAGAGGCTCAAAGCTCCTGTCAGCCGAGATGTGCCAGCAAATGTCCATTTATCTCACACTCTTATATCTGGAGAAATAGTGGAAATCCGGAATTCGGCAAAACCCCCTGCAAGGCCAAGGGTTGGGTGCAAACATGCAACCTAAACACCGCACAAGAAGACATCCCGCTGTCCCCTGCCCCACTGGGAGATGGTGCAAGAAAAAGAGGTATCAGGACAGTTTCATGTCACAACATCGGCTACACACGCATCGCATGAACATCCCCGAAACGGCTGCTCTGCCGGCATCCCAGGCTGGTGTGCTCCGGGGAAAAGATGCCCACAAATAACATTTTGCAGCTTAAACCCATCGTGAGAATTAGGTTCTGCCCGCTCCCAGCCAGCCATGCATCCTCAGCGCGTTGCTCCATATGGCAACCATTACCGCTTGCGGCAACCGGAATAGTTTGGACCGTGCACACACACACACACACACACGCACACGCTCTCTCCCCTGCCAGCCTCCTGCCCTTCCTTGTGCATAATCAAGCCCACATGCTAACGAGCAGGCGTGCAAAGCCAACCTGCCTCCCCCCGCAGAGAGCGTTTGCCCGGAGCAGGGTTTGCCGCACAACTCGCCTTGCCGAAGGGAGCCCGGCAGGAGCGCTCCAGGCGAAAGGACGGCTCAGCCTTTCCCTGCTCCGTCATCTGCTTTGGTTCTTGGGGAGAAACATCCAAAAGCTGCTTCTCCAGACGCAGGGAGCAGCCGCTGTGAGCTCCTTCTTGCTTGGGACAGGCTTGGACACGGTGCAGCCAGGCAGCGCGTGCAGTTGTTTTACAAGCAAAGGCAGTAACGCTGTTTGTAATTAAAACAGCCCAGCCCTTTCCATGGCAAGGCCTTGCTTCTTGTCGCTGGACCTCAGCAAGCTTCAAAGCCCTCGGCTGGAGTTTCTTGGCACCAGGCGAGTTTTCCCCCTCCCCTCCAAGAGCCTCATGGAAAAGGACTCGGCTGCTTGGGCCGACGGCACGGAGCAGAGGTGAGGAGGCTGGATGCACGGACAGAAATTCAGGAGGTGAAATAACACCAGTTACCGTGCTTTGCTGAGAAGTGTTACCTAGAAAACACCAAGCTTTGTGCAACCCATCCCAGCCCATACGTGCCTATATATATATATATATACACACACACATATATATCTGCAACCCCAGCGAGTCCCGAGACGGACACAGCCGATTGACCGTCAGCACAAAGGCAACAACCACCATGAAAAATGCTGGCTATAATCCCTCTGGAGAGGATTAAGCAGTGCTGATTTCAGAAATGAAGATGTTTTATGGTCACCCAAGGACTGAGCACGGGAGAAGACACCAGCAAAGGGACCCGGGATGGACTGAGCAGGAACAACCAGACACCAGGGGTTTTTCTGGGAGCAAAAGGGATAACTTTCATTTAGGGAACCTGACCCTCTTTCCCCCAGCAAGTTTCCAATTACAGCCTGGCTAACGGAAAATCCTCTAATAATTATGTCAGTGTTGTAATGTTATGGAAAATACCATAATGAGATTAGGTCTGTGCCGGGCTCCTCCAGCGAGCAGCGTGGCAACGTGCGCAGGCTGCCTGCGTGCCCGCTCCCCTCCGGCCTCTCCTGCTCCCCATAAAGATTTTGGAGCTCAGAATCCTTCCCGGTGCCCGAAACACCATCATGTTGTGGGTAAACACGGTGGGTTTCTCTCAGTGTAAGCACAGGCTGGAGGGGAGTCAATGAAGGTCTCAAGCTGTGGTGGCTCGCGGAGGAGGCTCTCCAGACCTCTGATCCTCTTCAGCTTCAGAGTCTCCATCCGTGGTTTTTTTCCTGGAGTATTTATGGCTCTTTCCGTGTTTCTTTCCATGTCCCACTGAATATTGCATGTGCTATCGTTCCCCAAGGACCGATAGTCTGTAGAAAGCTGATTCTTTGCAGGCTTTTCTAGAGCTGCTAAATGGCACCTCTTCTCTTCCCTGGCATGATTATATCTGTGCATTTACCACTGATTACATTTGCAGGCACATTTGGGTGTGATTATTAGCTGAAACCTGTCAAAGAGTCAAGCTCAGTTGTTAGAGCATCTCTGGGGGCTGCAGTCGAAAAACAAAAGCAGCATCTTTCCTTTTCACAGGGGCACGGGCTGGAGGCTCAGCAGAGCTGGGTGGTGGCAGAGCCACCCACGAAGGGTCTGAGCCACCCACGAGCCATTTATTCCCATCCCCTTTGCCAAGGGGTATTTGGCTGGAGATCCCGACCCAGACGTGGATAGAAAGAAGCGAGGACTAGGAGCTAAAAACAGGGTAAAAAAAAAACCCAAAAAAAGGCAAGAAACAGGGAGGAGCGGAGATGGGCAGGTCCAAAGGGAAGGTGGGGAATCTGTGCCATGAGGCAGGGACCTTACAAAGCTCCGTTCCTTACAAAGATGTTTATTGAGATGATTATTGTTAATTTATGTAGATCCACACTTGCACTAGAAGAACTTTGGGAACTAATTAAACAGCAACCGAAGAACAGCCTGGCCTCGGCTCTTGCCCGGAGAGAAGCAATTCCTGGGAAGAAACGATCCTGAACCTAGAGGGAATCCCAGCTGTCAGAGTGCTGCTTTCCTCTACGTGCCACTTAATCCTCCTAGAAACGATATGAAATTTGGGACGATTTTCTGGAGAAGTAGTAAACAAAAAGGCTCACAAACCCTGGAGTTCTCCTGAGGCAACAGCGCAAGCTCCTTTGGCATCTCAGCGCTACAGAACGGGTTCCCTCTCAGTGATCCAGGGGAAAGGGATCATCTGATGAGCAAAGATTTTTGACACCATATTAAGCAGAAGACTTGGATCTGGTCTCCAGGCGACTGTGTCTAGATGAAAACCAGGGAAAAAAAGGAGCCATTTGGGAGAGTAATTCGCTAACCCTGCTAACGCGCGCTGGAGCAATTACACACGTGGCTCTAATAGGCAGGAAAATAATTAACACTCTGCCAAGGGCTCAAGTGGTGATTTTATGAGTCCTGCTGAAGCCGAGCTCCCACAGGGGTATCAGGGCGGGGGGTTTTTTCATTCTTTTGGGACTATTTCATGATCTCATGTGCAACTATTGAATTTTTCCATCTATGAATTTACGCTGAGCTGCCTGAGCAGCAGCGAATTAGTTGACCCTCCTGCCCTTGCGAGGAAAGAGCTCCAATGCACCTCGCCTCCGGGACCACCCGAGCCACGTGCCCACATTGCCAACCCCTCCAGCTGCTGATATTTCCTGGCCGACGGTTTCCGAAAGTTAACCGGCACTTGCTGAACATTGCAAGGAGCTTTTCTAGGTTAATCACGCTCAGAACCTGCACAGGCAGGCGTAAGGAAAGAGGAGAGAGGAGAAAAATCCTGCCGTGTTATTATAATAACACATGCAATAAACACTACTGAAAGCATCCCGTACATCTCGCCTGCGGGGATTCACCACATCTGACCTCAGTCATCTGAAAATCAGCCGTCCTCTGGGCTCTCCCAGGAGTTAAGGGGGAAAGTCAGCATTTCCACACATCCGATCCCAAAAAAGCTGTGTAAGGAAAGGAGGATGAATTCATTTCCGCAGATGCTGGTTTCTTCTCCCTTGACCAGCACAGGAGCCGAGATACCTCAGCCGAGATGTTCAGCTGATGCCAGCTGAAACAAATCATACTTTTGACATCGCCCTGTGTATCTCTGGACCACACCAGATCACATAAATCCTGTCCTACCTTATTTCCCTCTCTCCTTTGTGTGCCCAGGGAGAAGGGATGAAAGCAGACAGCACTCGTGTGCGGTAGAAACGGGCTCAGGCTGGAGCTCTTGTCCTCACTTGCCCTCGAGCCGAGCAGTTGAAGTCCGTGTTGTAGCTACTGGCAGACGGGTCTACACCCATCTGGATGATGCTCTCCCTTGAAACCGGGCAAGAGCAACACATGATGGTCCCTCAGGGTCCAAAGCTGTTTGGCTTCTGCCTGAGAGCAGAAGGGTGTGAAGAGGGTAACGGAAGGTAAAACCGTCCGTTATCTGCAGAGTATCTCTGCCACAGCAGGTCTTACCCCGTGGGATCAACAGAAGACTTTGTTTTCTTTATCCCTTCCAGTAATTAATCAATTTTACTGCTAAACAAAGCTGCCTCTTTGAAGGGGAGGTCTCCTATTTTAAATCTTGTTTCAGAGGAAGCAGTAGATGATCTTAACCAGACGTGTCTTCTTAAAGGGATGCAGTTGCTACTGCTCTGACTGAAGACTCTGGAAGATCAAACAGCGCTCTGAGAATTCACTTTACTACATCATATTACTCTGTGAAGACGCCGTTACTCGATTTCTGCCATCCAGAAGGACTTAAACACATATTCCCAGCTCTTCCCATTGATGAAGCTCATGCAGAAACATCACATCCATCTCGCCTGGGTGCTAGAAAGCTCCTAGTGAGGAGGTGGGCAGTTCCACCTCCCAGAAGCTCCATCGTCTCACCATAAAGGCTGTGACACCCCGATCGCTGGGGTGTCAATTAAGCACAACACCTGGAATGAGAGCCAAGGCTCATGGTTGACTTCTTCTGCCATGCCGAGAGTCTCCAGCTGGGATGGATATTGTTTTTTTGGGGTATTAGCATATTATGCTGTTCCTGGTTATCACAAGCTCTTCATAGTTATAGGCGGACAGGCTCATTTTGTTACCTTCTGTGCTCATGTCCAGCCCTTTTCTTTGCAGTTATAGGAGCAAATCTCTGTATTTTATCCCACCTGGAAGAAGGTTCCTTGGCTCCACGGTCAGAAGCTCTGATCCAAGTTTATAAAGGTTTTCCATTTGTAGTGGATGTAGAGTTATTCGCAACACCCAGCTGGAAATACGGTGGCAACATGCAGGAGTGCTATCTGCTGCATCACTCTGGTCTTTCATGTAATTTGGTTGTAAGTAGATGTAAACAAGCACTGGTTTTAGGGCAAGAGAAAAGCTTCGGTGGCTCTGTCGTGGGGATAACTCTGTGCAATATTAAAAAGAAAAAATAGAGTCTGCTCGCTGCCCTGCTTACATGAAGTCGTCATGCACATTTTATAAGAGAAACTGCCTTGGGTATAAAAAAAACAAACAGTGACTCACTCCGAAACCAATAACATTGAACACAACTATGTTTTGATGCAAAGCCAAAAATGCTTTATTTATTTGAAATGTAAATGATTCCTTTATCTACTGCCTGGTTCACGAGTTGTTTAGGGCAGTTTCCTTCCAAACGGGTCGTTCAGCACACAGCTTTGTGAAATCCTGGGGAAGGAGAGAAAGCAGCAAGGAAGACACGGAAACCCTCTTGGTTGATTTATGGAGAGGAGGGTGGGAAAGGGGCCTCCCCATCCCTTGGGAAAGCATTCCCAGAGCCGCCTTCGCTGGAGACCTGCTGCGAGGATGCTGCAACGAGATGAGCAACGCAGCCCGTGCTGCAACCACCAGCATCGCTCTCCCACTCACAGCAACTACATCTCCGATGCTCACTTATCCTTCCAGTCCAGCCTGCGATCTCTAACTGGTGAGCATCACAGGAGCCCAAAGATCCCGACAGCATCCTGCCTTGATGGAGGGGTCTTTCTCCTTTGAGTGCCATGGGATTCCCACTCATTTTGGGTCACCCCATCCTGGCTCCTGCCGCAGTGGTGGGCAGAGAAATGGTGCTCCTGCCCGTAGCCTGGTCTCGCTCAGGCTGGATGAACTTGGTGCTGCTTGCTCCTATTTATTCTGGGCTTTCTGCTGCAGGAAGGGTCTACAGCCCACCCTGGTGGGAGCAGGAGAAGCCGCGTTGCTGCTGGGGCTGCGTTTCTGCTGTCCGAGAGCATCCTCATGCCATTTTGTTATGGGATTTGGAGGAGCCGGTGGGAAAGCCGTGGGTCTGCCTTCACTCTGCGATGCCGCAGGGACCCCCTGAACTTGCTGCCCACCACCTCCGGGAGGGATGCAGGGTCAGGGTGGACCTTTGGGGGAGTGGATGTTGCTGGGAAGGTTGGGAAAGGAGGATGAGGGTAAAGAGAAGGGGAAGCTGCACGTGTGTGCAGTGTTCATGGATGGGAAGAGAACCGACTGTGGGAGAGCGGCAGAATTAACCGATCGCATGAAGAACGGATTGATGGGGAAGCAGCTTCACAGGGCAGCAGAGCTGAGCAGGCAGGGAAATCCTGCAGGCAGGGGAGGGAGAGCAGAGAGAGGAAAAACAACACAGGGAGAAAAACAGAGAAGGTGCTGCTGAGCTCTGAAGACTAATAAGGTTAATTCTTTCAGCGCATGTGGCTCTAGCACAGCACAAGAAAGAGGAAAACAATCAGTTTCAGGGCAGGGTGGGGGGATCAATATTTCAACTGTTGTGTTTCTTCTGAAATGAAGATGCTTGAAAAGTTTTAACTGAAACCAAAGAGCAAGACTTTCCCCAGCCATCAACCAGCAGCAGAGACATGCTTGGGAAAAGGGAAATTTATATTCGAGCCTCTTCTCTGGCCTTTTTCAATTCCATCCGTAAGAGAGATGAGTTCAAGACGGTGCGAAAACCATCTAGAGAGACTCATTGAATAGTTGTGTGGTCCCACTTCGTAACGCAGAGACATACCACAGCTTCCCTGCACTTCGTTTCTGCCAGGGATAACAAAGCCCAGAGCCGCGTGCCCCGGGTACCTGAGCCCAGAGCGGAAAAGCTTCATTCGAGTTTTAGGGACGGCGCACGAAGCGGAGGCATTTTGGCAACCCCAACCCGCAGAGCTGCCGGCTCCCAGCACAGCCAGGACCCCAACCATGGAAACCATCTGAGTTTGAAACAACCTTTTCTGGGTTTTTTTTAACACTTGGGTAATTGGAGTCAACTCAAGCACAGAGCTGAAAGGGAGCCCGGACAACGCTCTGCAGGTGGAAAAGCTTCTTAAATCAGCATTGCTGCAAAAAGCCACTTTCTGGCCCAAAAGGACCCACCACCAATGACACGTGGGGACATCAGGTTGACTCTGGTGAAACCATAACCCTGGTTTTGAGGACAAACCTTACTGCAAATGCAACACCCACGCGATCGAAGGCTCCGAGATGGGAGCTGGTCAGGCTGGCGGGGAAGGGGTTTGCTGGGGGGATGCCAGAGCCCCCGCGCCGGCAGCTCTCGGGGTCGTGGCACAGGTACCCTGCTCGCACAAGTCTTCAGCACATTTCTCGGAGAAACGGCTGGAAACTTTCAAGCAGCAAATGTATCTGTCTCCGAAAAAAAAAAAAAAAAGAAAAAATATCTTGCTTACATTAACAGTGTCTGGATGGTGAATAATGTAGAGAGAAGAAAATGTCGTGGGGCAATTAATAAGCTGAGGCTGTACTTGGTGGCAAGGATGCAAGAAAACATTAGGGGAAGTGACACGCAAAGCCAAAAAATAGCAGAGCAAGTGCATTATTTGGGGAAAGGACCAGCAGTTCTGCTGATGGCTGGGGTGCAGCGAACACAACGTCCCCCCTGGGCAGAGCACAGCCAGCCTTGTCCTTGAACCCCTCCAACTGCCATTATCTCTTTCTCCTGAAGCTGGAAGTTGCCAGTTGGCTTCAAACACGCAGGATGGAGACAGCAAGTTCCCCCCTCCATCCCTGCGTCCTTCTTTCTGCTGGGGTTGGGCTGTCAGGGTATTGCAGCAGTGTTCGTCTTTACAGTTCCTGCTGCTGGGAAAGCTGCTGGACTTGAGAGTTTTAAGTGGCCAGATGAGATGTGTGTGTAGGAAACCAAGGCAGAGACCCTGCCGAGGGTCCCTGGAGGTGCAGGATCCAGCCACCCTGCGGCACGTATGAGGAGGTAAGAGCTGGCGTTGGTGCTCAGCACACGCCTCCTTTTATGCTCACTGGTAATAACAGGTTAACTGAGCTCTGATAAAATGATGATTAACACCTCAACCCCGCTGCAAAAGCACAATGAAAATCAGTGTTTAAAAGCACTTAAAAAGCAAATGGGCCTGGCTTCTTTTTCATTTAAGGAGACGCTCAGCAGAGCAACCTCTGCGGCAGCCTCCGGGCTGCTCCCTCCCGTGGGTGAGCCTTGGGGGGACATGGACACCTCCTTCGCTGGAGCAACCCCACTGCAGCCCCCCAACATCCCTCAGGCCAGATCTGGGCAGGTTGCACGTGCAGGGAATAAAGGCCACAGTCAATCTCTCAAATGAACAACACAACTCCAGCACAAGATTTTTCTCAAAATTAATGTTACTCATCTTTGAAAGCAAGCAGCGCACACCACCCCAACCATAAAACCCCGATCCGCTGCCGCCATCGCTCCGAACGCAGCTCCTCTGTGCCGCACCATCTCACTTGATGATGACGGGAGCAGAGCTCAGCCCAGCAAGTATCAGTTCTTAAGCTCCAGAACCACACAGCCAAGACCAACAGCCCCCCGTCAGCCCCAGCTCTCCGGAAGGCTGCAGCATCCCTGGCTGTAAAGGCAGAGGATGCCGGCACAGGGGCACAGATGCTGCTCTGCCAAATCCTCCACGGGAGGAGGCAAAGGAGGAGAGGAGAGGACAGCAGGTCACTTGTTTTATCATGCAGGAGACATGCCACATGGCATGGAGATGGGTAGGATGCCCCTTTGGCAAATTTTCACCCCAGCGTTAACAAGAACGAAGGAGCTGCTCGGAGGGGAGCTCAAAGCTCTGCGCAAGCGATAAAATCACACAATGCCTGGTGAGCACTCCAGGTCACACCTTCCCGTATGGGAAAGCATCACGCTTCCAGCAAAGAAAGACACGGGAAGGTTCGTGCACATACCTCACTGCAGAGCTGGGTATCGCTGTCCTCCACGCGGCATGGCTGCTGGAGAGGAAGAGGAGGAAGAGGAGGAGGAGGTCTCTTCTAGAGGTGCAGGCTAAGGGGGTTGCCCACCTGCTCCAATGGAGTGTGTGCAAAGGCAACCCTTGAGTCACAGCTGCCAAAGCTCAGTGTAATTACAAGGGTTTGACGAGTGTTTGGGACAGGCAGAGTTTAAGGCGTTTTGCTCCAGTGGCTTGAGCTGGTCTGGAGGGTTGCAACCAGGCTCACGAGAGGGGAGATGTTGGGCTGAAGGATGATGCAAAGAAGCGATGCAGGCGGCATCCCTTCCACCACAGTCTTCATCTCAAATCAGAGACCCCTCTGACCCCTCAAGTGGGTGTGCAAACCCCACCAGGGAATTGTGCAAGAGCCTCGGCACAAGGGAAACATCAATCTCAAGGGGCACGGTCAGGGCTGACCGCAGAACAACTTGAACATTCAAGCAGGCAAAAAATAAACTACAGGTTTTTCCTGCCCAAGGAGAAATATGACTCAGGACAAAAAATTCCATGTCTGCCTAAACAGAATAATCTGCAAATATAATCTGCCATTTGGGTGATTAATGCATCCTGCTCTGTTAAGACTTCTTCATCAAAATCTTGCTTAAAAAAAACCCTTCCGCAGAGATATTCAGGTATCACAAGTACAATAACACAGACAAGCACGCATCCCAGCAGAACCCCGAGGGAACTAACAGAGCAAGTAAAAGGAAAATCTGATGTTACCGAGTGTGCAACAGGCATCCAAGCTAACCAGACTGGGAATCCGATCACGGTAACAAAAGCAAACAAGCTGGGGTTTAAATAGAAGCAAAAAAACCTTGGAAGGGAAAAACCAATGAGAGCAAATGTTTACCCTGATGATGGGATAGTTTAGAAATTATGGCTGGGCGCCAGCTTTCCAATATTTTTAGTTTCGAAAGGTCTGCTAATCTCAGCCACCGAAGTGAATCTGGGCCCTGGTCCCCTCTTGCCCTTGGCTCGGCGACACGCTGCAGGTGCGGCTTCAGCCTTTTGGCTCTATCAGAAACACCCCCATGAAGATCAGGAGGAAAGCTTCTGCCACCTGTTTTTGGGGGAAAACCAACTAAGGGCATATTGCACAATGTTTTGCAATTTATCAGTTAATTACAACTAGAGCAGAAACAAATGCCCAGGTGAGTTAATTAAAATTGTTACGGGGGACACAGTGAAGAAGCCCAATAGGGCATTAAGGAAGGTAAACCAGACACAAAGTCCCCAAAATGCAGAGCTTCAACATTGATTCATACTGATAACAAGTTATTGCTAGTTTTAGTTAAACACTCAGATTTGAAAGCTGCTTTAGGCAGACAGCAGAGTCCTGGGATGGCCTGAAATATTCTGTCAGCAGTAGAGGACAGCAAGGAATTGGGGGATCAGGCACAGCCTCAGCGGACGATGCCAGCAAAGGCTGATGCTGTCCTGTGTACAAATCAAGGAGAGCTCAGATATACGGCTCAGCTCCACCTGCTGAAAGAGATAAAAGATTAAAATACTGTCTGCATTTTGATTGCCAGGTTTAGGGGGAGGAAAACAAGGGGACAAAGCCAGGAACCTCTGCGATGAGCAGCCCACGCTGGTGATGGTCCCTCGGGGCAGCGAGCCAGTCCAGCTCCCCTGCGAGCATGTGCCAGGGTCAGACCCAAACACGGAAGGAACGAGTCAGGTTTGAACTTATATTAATTTTATTCACATTTCCAGAAGAAAGCATCAGTGGAGTGCAACGTCATGGCTAGTGTCAAAAAGCTCAAGTATTTGTTTGGTTTAAAACAGGCAAACATTTCAGAGGCTGAACCGAGACAACGGGCGCACGCTCCCTTCCCCTGCACGTGTTTCCAGTTCAAGTAATAGGAATTTCAAAAATAAGCTAGCCCATCACGTGATGGAGGGGATGTCAAAAACTTTAAAGCTTTCTGTGGTATAAATCCCTAAGCAGGGCATGAAAGTAGCAGGCAGGAAATCTTCTACAGCTGAACTAGCTTATCCCCTGGGCTGAACATTTTTTTTTTCCTTTGGTTGTAGAGTTTTGCTATCAGTCTTGGGGAACACTTCTGTCCAACTTTAATGCGATTCATTACCCAGAGCAGAAATTTGCTGCTACTGGATTACAAGGATGATCGTTGGTGATGGCAGAGAAAAATTTTAACAGGACTCTCTACTGAGGAGAAGCAGAGAAAAGGAGAAAAATCTGATCATTTTGGATTTCAAAAACAGGGATCGGGAACAAAAACATATCCAGAAATAAGATCCATTTTAATTAAGAATTGAGACTTCCCAATTGCACTGCTGGCCCATGGGAAGTTGTCACAGCTCTGGGTTGCTTCTAAGTAATATATTTATGTTTCCAAGCGACTTCTGGGTTCTGTTGGGCCAACAGCTGCTGCTGCTGACACTCAGCAGACAACGAAAGCCTCCTAAACCAGGTGGGATTAACCAGTTTCAGCTTTGTTCACCACAGAGCTACAACTTTTGGCTTTCTGCTTCAAAGTGCATGTTTCAAATTAGACAACAAGGCATTAGACAATCAAAGGCATCTGCAGACCCCTCGCCTTGACACAGGCCTCAATCAGGACTGGGAAGAGGCAGAGCTGAGTTTGTACAGGCAGAGTCTGGCAGCAGAAACAAGTCACTGAGCCACACATGGACGCAGGGCTCCCCAATGCAAGCAAAACAGCATCAGCAACCAATGAATTCCTAAGTTATGGGGCTAAAAGATGAGCTGGTTTAGGTTTTTTTCAGTCATGTAAATATTAGGAAATTTTAAACATGTCCAGTGAAGACACTGGAAATCTTTTCCCCTTGAGTTATTGTGAAGTTGCTTGATTTTATTAGAATATAGCTATATTTGGAAGAGGAGTCAGTAATAGATGTGTGCACATTCTTGCTTGCTCTGCAAAGACAATTATCGGATTACAAAAAAAGGCACAAGAAGCACATTCCTCCTTCCTCTATCCCTAAAAGGGTTCCTCCTTCCTCCTTGCTGAAAGTACCATTCTTGCTGTCACTGAACAAACTCCAAGTACACATTTTCATCTTTGATCCAGCTGGCTTGGAAGCCCCTAGGATTAAAGATTTCTCTTCTGTTTGAATAATTTCAGTGACTAGAATCTCATTGCTTGTTTCACTGATTCTCTTCATCCTCTATCTATATATAGTAAAAGAGATTAAATAATACTCTGTTTTGGTTTATTGCTGGAGGCAATCTGCTGTCCCCCAACTCAGTTTCCCAAAGGAAGGAGGTAAAACAGAAAATCCAGCAGAACCTGCTTGCTAGAAACAAAAGAAAGGCAAAATTGCACTCACCCCACCTGGCTGGGTCTCACAGAGGGGGAAACTGGAGCAAAGAAGGGCTCAGGGTTATTTAGCAAGTTGGTGGAGAGCCAGGAACAAAACACTCCAGCTATGGATCCTCTGCTCCAGTTGTCAGGAAACAATTTTGCTTTGCCTAGAAGGCGAGTTGTGTCAAGAGTCCAGGACATGCCACTTACAATTCAAGTCTTTATACTGACGTGGGATGTGCAGAGCAGGATAAAAGAATGTGACTCTTTGGTGAATATCATGGTTATCATACTAAAAATGTACTTTAAGAAATTAAATTAATATCTTGCTTAGTCTTTAACACTGCATTAAATTACTCTCCTGCAGTTGCCTGGCTGATATTTAATGTTTCAGCTATTAAATATCCCACCACCCCCATGTCTTCTCTGTGGAAGGCTTAAACTCCTTAACATCTTATACAAAAATAGAAAGTATGGAGATAAATTGCTCTATATATTAATCCAGGACTGAATGGCTTCAGCGGTGTGGATTCTGTTCTATTTACAATTTTAAGGAACTTACTACTTTAGGCAAGTCACAAGGATCTTCTCAGCAGCTGGAAGGCTGGACAAAGGACGTGGAGTGATTAGGGAAGGAAGACCAAGTATGTTCCTTGTGTCACCACGCAGTCACATACAGCGTGTTCACTCTCAGTTCCTGATGGCTCTTGGCGAAGCTGCAGGGGTGGGACTAAGGCAACACCACTGGTGACAAAGATGCCAGGTACAGGAGGGAGTCTGAGGTGCCTACGGGTGGATGACATCTCATCATGCAATGCCCTGAGAAATTCATGCCACCCTGGGCTGAGGCTGATGGCACCCCATGTACGCACACTTACAGTGCTCGGAGGGGTTCACGCACACAGGGTTCAGCCTGGCAGCTTTGAATGACGGGGTGAAAAGGCTTCCCTAGCTAAGATAGTTCTAGCTAAACTCCAGAATAGCCAAATATCTAACAAGGAGAGTGGCCAGAGGAAGAGTCACGAGCTAGCGTGCTACCAGGCACAAAAGGAAAGACTGAGCAGAGCCCCAGCAGGGCTCACCGCTTCCCCCAGGGCTTCCATCGTAAGAGGATGGCTCTGGAAGTAACGGTGTGGAAATCCCCCATCCAGGACACTGCAGTCCTAGGTGGATGTTCATAAAACTATGCTCTGACTTTGAGCAGAGCAGGAAACACTCGTGCTCCCCTATTGCCAGGAAAGCACAGACTGCATGCACAGGAATGCAGCCACAGGCGTTGCTTCCTCCCTGACGCAGATCAGCTCTCTCTTCTGAGAGGTTATCCTTACCTTGTCTTGCTGTCTGCTCAAACCCTGCTTCCCCTCCAGTCAAGCTTCCCTGTGTGCTCTGCCTGCCTTGCCACTAGAGCAGCAGCAGAGCCGGAGCTCTGCTGCTACAGCACACCAACTTTTCAGTAGAGCAGACCGAAGTCCACCTGGAAGCTGAAAAGGCTAAAGCACTAAGTGTTCATGAGTTTTCATTGTTCAAAAATAAAAGCAAATTGTTTCTAGGAAATCTGTTTGCATCTGTACGCATATGCTGGCCACTGCTGGGTTTCCAACCCCTATTCCTAGCGTTTGGCGGAGTGGAGAGGACAAGAATGAACCCATCAAACTCCCAAGTGCTCCTGATTGTGCTGTTCTGCCGTAAGATGTTCCTGGTCCAGACAGCAGTTGCACAAAAGCACTGGCAGGAGAATTACAGGTAGAATATTTATCTTTGTCTCTTGTGGGAGGTATCTTTATGAGATCTTTGCCTACCCCAAGCCTATCTACACAGGGCTTGCTTCCCACTCTCTGATGACATGAATGAGAACATTTTGCTTGTACCAGAAACGATGCAAGCCATCACTGATGGAAACCCCTTGCCCGTGGTACCTTTCTGTGTAAGCAGCCCAGTAGCCAAGGGTATTCGAAGAACTAGGATCAGTAGGAGAAACAGGAATTTAAAAATCAGTCCTGAAAAGGTCAGCTCTTGAGTCACAACATTAAAGGATATGGGTGAGTTGCTCTGAAGTGCATCTTTTCCCTATTTGCTTACTCTCTTTTCTCAATTTTTATACTACAGAATATATTAAACATGCTGGTGATAACTCAGTCTCTCTTTCAGGCACTATCATTGGACACAGCAGTCATTTTTCTCATAGCCTTCTTCTTGCTATTGCAGCTCCACCAATGTTACCCTGGATTCCCCTTATAACCGGAGGTTTCTTCTAGATCTCAAAAAGAGATTGATATATCAAAACCAAATTCAATTACAAAATATAATAATATCCTCTTCTTGGAAGTGAAGCTGCCCCATATTCCAGACTGTGGCAGGATTTTTATGTCCTCAAAATATTTTTAATAAGTCCTACTTAAAATACATCTGAGTCCCAATCTGCCTGTTCGGCACGTTGTAATGCTCTCGGTTGAAGATCTGTTCCCTGTCAATTCCTTGTGGGCTCTGCCAAAGGGCTCTTCTCAGTTGTCTTCTGCAGACTTGAACATGAGAATGGCGTTGTAGATCTTCAGGGCAGGACCCAGCTTGATACTGAGTATTTTAACTATGTCGCTCTGGTTCAGGAGCAGGAAGGCCTCACCATCTATCTGCTAGACGTTGGAAACACAACAGAAGATAAAGATTACCATCAAGAAATAGGCAGGATTCTCACTTCTGGTCGTTCAATTAAACAATGTACTTTGAACTGAGGAATGAAAGTAAGAACACAGCTCTGAAGACTGAAACCTTGTCTTTCTCCCTAGTTCTGGCACCCATACCCCTGAGAGGTCCCCAGGCATGCTGCCCTTTCCAAGGGTCTCAGGCCTCGTCCAGCAGCCCTTTTTCTAGAAATAGAGAATCCTGAGTATGGGCAAGGCTTGTGGACAGACGATGAGGAGGATGCTCGTTCATTAGACTTTATATTCACTATAATTGCTCTAAAAAGCCAACAACTGTCAAAAATCCTACGGCCTATTCACAATCTATGGCCAGAAATTAGATCAGGAAATCCAGAATGCAAGTCTTCAGGAGGCAGCTATCCAAGAATTAATACATTACACTGATCTACGATGATTAGAAATATAAAATTTCCTAGTGCATTCATTACATACTGTCATTGCATAGACTCTTCGATTCCTGTTAAGCTGTTCAGGGTAAAATTTAAAGCCAAACACCCTTTTTTCCTGCTTTTTTTGGTCAGCTCTGCTGTAAACCTTACAGATGAGAAAAATTCCTGAGATGTGAACATCTGGCTACTCTCACAAGTAGTACGTACAAGATATAGACAACAAGTCTCTGTTTAAAGGAGAAACAGGAGGCTATTGTGAAATCGTTTTCAATGACACTAAATGAGCTTGCTTAGCACATGGTAAAAGAGATCATGTGCTATATAAAACAAGGCATAGTAAAGACATGTAACCTGTCTGGACTTACATACACACTCTCCTAATCCATCAGCAAGAAGATATTCGATTAGATTCAAAGTAACCAAGTGAAAAACATACTACCTTGTGAAAATACAGGATGCTCTAGGTAGCAGCGAGTGAAATCATAACATATTATTTTAAGAAGAGGTTAAAAATTTACTTGGGTTTACAAGAACATCCACAGAGACAACACAGATACAATTAATATAAACCCCAAATGCTGCAGGGAAGAAGCCAAAGATTAATGGACGCAGACAAACAGTATGCGTCTCCCTAAGTTATTCCATTAAAGTCCATTTACAGGGACTGACAGCATCTCATCCTCTCACTTGATGTTCACCAGTGCAGCAGACAACACCGGACACTCAACTCATCCAGAATAACAATTCTTCTATTTCTGTAGTCTCCCTAACTAGAACTTTTTTGGACATCAACGACTGGTGGAAGGGGATACATTGAATAAACTTGGACAAACATATAATTAAAGCAAAGAGCTGGGAGCCAGGAAATTTGGTTTCCCCTTCTCTAACCACACAAGAGACCATTGGGAAGTTACTTAACCTCCCAGTATGTACACTGGAAATGACAGCAGTGCTCCCAGTCCACAGAGGGCCACACAACGTCCCCGAATCTTATTTGCAAGCTGCCTAGAATCTATACTACTGCAATGAACATGTTAAAAATAGCTTGAAACAAATGCACTGCTGCTTATATTAAATAATATAGAGTCAAGAGTAGCAGAAAACTGCTGGAAAACAGCCCTACGTTTCAAAATGCTTTTGAGGCCAATATTATTACTGTGCTTCATTTTCACTGCATTGCCTCAAAGATGCTTATTTTAAACAGACCTTCTCTGAACTGGATCTAGAAACAAGCACAATATCAGTGTCTGTGCTTTATTATTCATTTCTTTGTTCCATCTTATTTGGATGGTTTTTAAAATTCTGTGCACAATTTGTTCTCTTCGTTTCTAATGTAAGCAGCAACTTATCCCTCTCCCCTCACTAAGAGAATTCTGCAAGAGATTTATTTATCCTAAACGGTGAGCACTCAAAGGCCAGATTACAGCTAATGGACAATGCGAGTGGAGCTCAGCAATGCTGTCACTCTCACCTGAATTCTGGCCAAAGCCAAACTGCTAAAAGGGTTTTAATTTCAAACTGACAATTTGTTTTGAGCATAAACCTGAAGAACAACCCAAGCCCCTCTCGTTTGGCATAGGAAATCAGACTTTGAGGCTGCGGAAAGTAAGGTATTAAAATAGAACATGGCTATCCGCTCTGAACCAGAAAGCAGTCACTGTGTTCAGGACCCGTTTAAATTACGGCTAGAAGAAATAAAATACATTGTGAATGGTTGGATTCGCTAGAAGATTTGCTAGTTACAGCTTACCTACCAAACTCTCACCTCTGAACACATCTTCGCTAGAAATCAGGATGCACCTTTTACACTCAGCTACACTGAAAGATTGGTTCATTTGAATAAGCTTCATTATTCCCATTATATTCAATTAAAGAGTATTCCACTATATTGTTACATTGTGAATAGTGCTTTCTACAAGCCTCTGTTTCTTTTGCTTTATATTTTGTGTGTGTGCATGTTTTTTAAAACAAGGGAAAACAAAATACAGATACATAAATCCCATAAAATGCGCGACAGCCTGATTCATCCTGAAAGGAAGCCAGCTCCGGGGAGCAGTCATCTATTACAAACCTGCCCTTTGCAGTCGCTACAACGTGCAGTGCTTTTCCTCAGTACAGAGGGTGCGCTCAGCACCGCAGAGAACAGAGGAGGTACAGCCTTCTCTGCTCTTACAATCACAGCTCTCACGATCAGAGCAGTAGAGCTGTGATGATAGAAGGGGAGGTTCGTCTGTGCAAATTTATCAGGGGCTCATAAAGAATCTCCAAGTTACCTGCAATGTTACCAGTTTCCTGCAATGTAACTGGAAGTCGAAGTACTCAACAGAACCTAAGTGTCTATGATCCATGCAAAGATATGTGCTAAGAAAGAGGACACCCACATCTTGCGCTAGCTGCGGTTTCTCAGAAGCCATGGTGAACGCACCACAAAGAGAGAACAGAGTCCAGCCCAGCAAGTGGCAGCAAAGACAGGACACACTGCATGCAGGAGGTGCTCTGATTTCCCAACCAGTGCTTGTTCAAGGAAAGGTTCCCCTCCTGCTCTCACCTCAGCCATGGGGGAAGCCAGCGATTCCTGGGAAACCCTACGACTGCCAGCCTCACCAAAGGAAGCAGGCATATGTGCTCGTTAGAGGGAGCAGATGAGATCTTCATTGCACCATTCCAACAGGACATCTTTATAACGATGCCAAACCCACTGCACAGTAGTCCAAGACAGGATGTTAAGCATAAGCTCAGGGATTGGAACTGCAGGGGAAATTTAAAGCAGCAGAATGCAATTAGCCATGCTAGAGAATTCAGCTCGATGCTGAATCTGCCTCCTAAATGCCACAGGCTCTTTAACGACAAGGTCTGAGAGTGTCTATGCTCTCTGCATTGTGACTCCAGAGTAACAGGGGTACAAAACCACCTCGCTGCCACTGGACCCACCAGTGGCACAGCACAGGATCTGGGCAGACTTAACTTACCTCTTCCCTGAAAACAGATGCTTGTTCTTTGCAACCAGGTAAACGCTGGATAAAGCTTACCACCTGGAATTACATTTGGGAAAAGAGAAATATGAACAATTAAAATGGGGCATCATCAAGCAAAAAGGTCATATTTCTGTATATGAGTTCTATATGCAAGAATTTTAAAAACTAATACTTGCAACTCTCTCATTAATGAAGGGTATATATGAAAAACATTACTGGGTTGTTGCTGCAACACCCCTGTAAAGCATATTCTGGTTACTTATAATACTTTCCGTATAGCCTTTTGACCATTTATCTTTCTGCAACAGTCCAGTTTCTCCATTGCTCAAAAGAATCTTTATAAAATATCAACAATATTTTTACAGATTAAAAGCTGTATATGGCTATACTATTTTAAACCCATCCACAACTCCACTTTCTCTATGGTATTGCTGGAAAGCAAAATTAAAAAGAAAAAAGAATTTAGACAGTTTCCCATGATGACATGCCTTTAAGAGACAAGATAAACCAACCGAATGAGTACTGCTGGTTTACCAACATACAGAAGGCAGAAGAGCTGGGAATGAAAGGAGTCTGTGTTTTATTTAATCCGTGGTGGGTACCCAAGATCCATGAAACCAACAGGATGAAATGAGTAAAAGTTAATTTTACATTTCACGTTAGGGAAAACCTTTCTAAGCAGAAAATCTGTTAACATTTGGAATAATCTCCTCAGAGACATGCAAGCAGCCCTTGGATTACATTATATAACACTAAGGAGTGCGAGGAGCAGTCCTGAATGCAGTGGAGGATGACTTAATATGTATTGTCTTCTCCAGCTGTAGCTTCACTGGTTCATAGAAGATTTGTATATTGAGGCATAATCAGATCAAACATCTCATGCTAATTGGATGCTGCCTTGCAGGAACAGCTCTGTTTCATGAGGCATATTCATTTGATTTATTACAGACGTGACATTTCTTCCATGAACACAAAGAGACAAACTGTTAGGAGGGGTCACTGTCAAATCTGAGCTTCCCTTTACTCACGATTGTCAGACCCTCTCCTAAATCATGTCACTGCATCTCCAGCTGATCCCACCACTTGACTAATATTCATTCCCTTCCCCCAGTTCCGACCACGCAGGAATGGAGCTGTCAGCGTGCCCTCCGGTTTCGCTCTACGCTGGCAGAAGCCGATTTTTGGTGAACAGCTCTGACTCCCGTTGTTTCTGTTATGTAATCTGAAAGCAGAGCATCCCTCTCATGTTTCGCCCTTATCTTCTGCTAGTAGGGACAGCTCCATTCTAAAGGGAACCCCTAAAATTCACATCTCCATCGGGCAGTGACTCCAAATTTTCTTCTGTAGAAGTGCAAGCTCCTATTATAAACAAATAACAAAATACGACTTTCCTTTTGAATCCCCCCCCGCCTCCTTATAATTAAAACACAAATGAAAATCCTTCTGCAGGGTCTGGTACCTTCCAGAATTTAAGAGACAGTCAGACCCCTGGGGGCAAGATGATAAGTGTCCTTTAGTATTGAGAGGCTGGTAGAAATCTCTGGGGAATGATCTGAGCTTGCCTTGCTCCTGTGTCCTTCCCTGCACAATTGCTGCTGGTTCTTGTCACAGACACTGAGTGACGGGCCTTTGATCTGTCCCAGAAGTCATTTGTACGGACACTGCAAACACTCTGCGCCACAGCAGTGGCCTTTCAAACAAACAGGACTCCTGGGGTTTACCAGAAATGGAGAAAAGAGAGGGAAGGAAGATGCAAGAGGAGAATACAGGAGAGAAGGTCCCCAGGATGCGAGCCAGACCCTGGGTTCCACCACACCGCAGTGACCTGCCTGGCCCATCACTGCTGGGGGAGGAGAGCCCCCAAACCAAGCGTGGCGTTGAGGGACAAGGGAGGCTTGGGTGCACAAGGCCAAAACACAGTAACACCATGGGCTAGAGGAAACCAACACAGCCCCACAACGGTGGCAGGGAAGCGCTGAACCAGGAGAAAGGATGAGGCCGGAGGGGCTCAAGGTGAGGGTGGGAGAGGTGTCGGACAGGTTAGGAGCACAGTGGGATCAGGCAGATCAGGGCTTTTCCTTTGAGGAGGTGAACACCTGCCTGTCCTTCCTGCTGGTAACAACCTCAATGCTCACAGAGCTATCTGGTGGAAGCGTCTTACGGTACGACTGCATATTGGTAAAGGGAAGGGGTTGAAAAAGAGCTTTAGGTAATTCTGAGAACAACTTAGAAACTCCATGCAAACCATACGGAAGGTGCTGATGCAATCCCAAATGTGTGTGATATATTGAAATCAGCACAGTATTGGTACACCTTTTTGGTAAAGTTGGAAGGTAGCCTCACACGGCACCCCTTTAATATCAAGCTATAGCAGAACTGACAATTAGCACAAGGACAGTCCCCCCACAAGGTATTAGCATCTGATGCAGGATTAACTAATGAGCAATACAACTCTAGCACATATTAATGTTCTTCTGTGATTCAATATCCTTCACTAGCTGTGCTCTGAAGGAAGCTTTCAATAAACAACAAAGCTGCATTAAAGTAACTACTCTTGTTGACTGTTCAGTGTCACCAAGAGTTTCTTAGCTTGAGGGCCCCTAAATACTGCTGCTGCTCTACCATTTCAGCTGTTCTCAACCAACAGAGAATTAAAGCAACATTTTTTTCCTTAATGTGGGTTTTATAAAATAAAAACAGTTCTTCAGTCTGAAACCAAAGGAGAATTTTACACCCCCATTGCTCTTGTTTCAGATCAGCAGAATGGCCTCCTTTGTGCAGCAGAGTTCAAAGCACAACCCAAAGGCAAATGTTTGCCCTGTAGGAAGATGTTAGGAGCCCAAATGCCAACAGATCAAATCCGCTTTGGACTCACTAAAACACAGAAAGTCCTGCTGCTTTCATCTTCCAGACCTGCGGCTACATTTCACTGCCCATGCTGATCCTGCAAGTGCTCATACAGAGACCAGATTGATTCCTATGGAAACTTGTGATGAATGTAATTTGCAAAACCAGATCCACTTTACTGAAATTCAAGACAAAACCTGTAATGACTTTAGCCAGTCCGGTTGTGGTGCTGCAACTGATCTTTTTAATGTGCCATTCACACTCCTACTGGCAGTCGAAACTGCATCAGTTGTTTCAGGCTGCAGCACAGAGCACAGTTCAGTGTATTCTGGGTTCTGAATCGCTATATCCAGAGTGCCCTGCATTCATGCCCTGCGGTTCCTGCTTACATTCATCCGTTATCAAACTAATATCCCAGTTAAATTTACCCAGCAGTTGCTTTAAAGGTCAATTGCAAAGGACAAATTTTATTTGGTTGTATCCTGGTGCTGTTCTTCCATGAACCAGCCTCCACATTTTACCCAAAAGAGATTCTGATTTTCTTGTCAGAGGATTAACTGCTTCTGCCTTCGTTGATTTTCTAAAAGACCTTTTGGAAAAATCATTGGAAGCTTTCTCAAAAGAAGGATACGAACAGCAAATCTTTCAGCGAGATTTCTTCCTCCTTGCTATGAATTTAATTCACGCACATTTTCATTACCAAAAAAAAAACCACCCCAACAAAAAAGGACCAAGTTTTAAAGCAGCTACACTAATTGCTCTAACCTCTTCACAACTGCTGTGGTTCCTGTTTCCTGTGATACTGCAATCCCACCAGACTCCTAGCAGTCCTCCAGCATGAAAAGCAAAGTCAAGATTGGATTTATCTGATGCAAGAGGCATTTAGGGAAAATGCACTTTCTGAAAGTCTCTGAAGATCCTCTATGCATCATGAAGAATGGCACCTTTTTCCTGCTTTGCCGATTACCTACATCCTTGCAAGCGCAATATTTCTCTTGAATTAAATGGCTTGCGATTAAGTGCCAGGATCCAAATTGTCACCACTTCCCAAGTGGAGATACAAATATCATTTATGCGCAAGGCATCGAGGCAAAAACCAACTACTCAGCATGCAAAAGATACTGGATTTTTCACACGCCACCTAATTACAGGAGACATCTCAAGACCTAGGACTGCAGCGACATCTCCCCAGCTGCACAGCCACCTCTGCCAGAAATCAGGTCAGGCTGTGGGCAGTTTTGTTCCAGGGGAATCAGGCAGGGAGACGCAGGAGGAGTGGGCATGCACAGCGCAGTTTGGAATTATCTGCAATGTAAAAGTGAATCAGCAGCAAAGTCACAGGAGAGGGGGAGGGAGATCAGAGAGAAATGGCATCTGCTATCAGAATCATGTTCCAGGCCTGAGGACTAAAAGATCAAGTGGTAAATGAACAAACAAACAAAAGGAGGGAATCCTATTCAGGGAAATAAGCCATGGACACCAGAGAGTTAAGAGGGATCCTTCCCCTCCCTTGTAACAGGGCTCGGGTATAACTTCTAGCTGAGTCAGCTACGGCATATGCAAAGCAAACAGAAAAGCATTGCCTAGGAAAGGAAAGAAAATAAAGATGTCTTCCAATTAGCACTCCAGAAGATAGGGCTCTGTCATTCCCACACCCCAAGAGAGCAGAACAGGGAACAGGTAACTCACCTCTTCCACAGTCCATTTGGCCACGTGTTTGGCCGTGAGGCCCGAGACCTCTGGCAAGAGCTTGCAGTGCTGCTCCCAGCAGAGATGGAGGCGGTGGGTCGGGTTAGAGGCCAGGGAAGGCATGAAGATGGACTGGTGGAGGGCGTGCTGGAGATCCAAATCAGGGTCTGGAAAAGGAAATGAGACAAGTCAGAGCAAGGCTTCAAGTAGGAGCAATTACAACAAAGCAGGAGGAAGTGTCACACTCTGGAGGGAAAGGCAAGGCAGGGCGAGCAGACGGCCAGGCACGGCTACTGCATGGCACGCTGAGCTTTCAGGGCGTTCTTCCCACCCTCCCAAGAAGGAGAAAGGAAAAAAAAAAGATACAATAAGATTGCCAGGCTGGAGGCTTTATCATTAGCTTCTTCCCTGGAAAATGATGTCATGCTGCTAACAGAGAAGATGTTTGCAGCATTTTATTGACAAGGTGGAGGAGTTCTGGTAACAGCATCTTCGGCTGGAAACTAATGGCATTGTTCCAGCTCACAGCTGTAGCCAGCCTGTGCAGAGTGCTAGCGTGCCAGCTGATGGCCTGGGCTCGCCGCCCCCCCAGGGGACTCCCAGGCCAGGAGCGCTGCATGTTACCTCCAGACATCAACTCCCTCCTCATGTGTCAAGTGACGAAGCTTTAAAAATCAAGGCAAAAAGAGGAAGAAATCACCCCTCCCTAATGAGATCACTCGAGTAGTGCAGAGTCATGGTCCTACAGGGACTTGCCTGGTTATACAACAGGAAGCAAAGCAGAGGATGGAAACAAGATGGGAAACATTCCTCTGGTTTACAGCAGTTAACGTGTGCTGTCCCCTCGCCCCCGCCCTGCCAGGCTGGGTGCAGGGTGCGCAGGCTGCCCGGCGCCATCCCGTGGCAACCGTACAAAATTCCCATTTTGTTCCTGCCTTCAGAAAGGTTCGGCACGCCAGCGCCGGTACGGCTGCCGCTCGCCTCTGCTGGGTTTGCTCAGTGTTATCACAAGCGGTTGTTAGTAGGCTGGTGTGTAAGGATCTGTGGGGTGTGCCAGTCGCTACATGTAAAGCACAAAGGAAAATAGTATTACAAAGAAAAAGCAAATTTCCATGATTTGCCTGCTCCTCACCAGCTGAAGTGAAAGCAGCGCAGGAGGTAGAGCCTGACCTAGCAAAAGGTCGCTCCCCTGTCCCCAGCTGTGTCACCTTACCTCCTCTCCACCTCCTAAAGGATGTGGGACAGCGTCACATACAGGTCTCTATTTCTAATAATGAGACCAAAGAGGGAGGATTTAAAAAAAATAAAGTGAGAACTGCTCAGTTCTGGAGCTGAGGTGACAACAGGGCACAGGACACTGCTCCTGGGAGGGCTGTCACCTACTCCTCACCTGCCTCCCCCACCTCCCCGGTGGCGGGGGCAGCAGCTGCCCTTGCCCCCATCTCCCTGCCGCAGGAGGTCCTGTTTGTGCCCAAGGCCCAAAACACGGCACTAGGAAGAAATTTAACCCTATCCCAGCCGAAACCAGGACATTCACTAAGCCCAAATCCTCGGGGGTAAGCATCCAAACCACAATCTAAATAAATTATTTTCCTTTTGAAAAGGAAGCAGTGTTCTAATAGTTTAAATATAGACGGGATGAAAGCTCTGGGTAATCGTGAAATTACAGGTCAGTGGATTATTGCAGAATTTCCTTCCACTGATTTCCATCATTCCGTTTAAGGTGAATGCAAAGGGCGAGCAGATAGCTTTACCTACCAGCTGCAACTGCAGCTCATAGCTGGCAGACTTCTCCAGCTCTAACTGCAGAAGTCAGCACTACGTAAAAATGAGTATTAAAAAAAAAAAGCTAGGCACCTGTCCCAGTTTGTGCCTGCTTAGCTATTTTTGATTGGAGACTCATTACCATGTTA
This sequence comes from Pelecanoides urinatrix, assembly GCA_013400755.1. Lineage (NCBI taxonomy): Eukaryota > Metazoa > Chordata > Aves > Procellariiformes > Procellariidae > Pelecanoides > Pelecanoides urinatrix. The sequence goes on along the minus strand of VZTQ01004259.1, from coordinate 60,058 downwards.
AATCCTCCTAAAAGCCTGGTCAGCTTGGTTCTCTGAAATAGCTTTTTATAGTAAATCTGAAAGTTAAGCATATGGTTTGCTAAAGTGGTATCAGAAAGCTTCTCTTAAAACTTAACCTGTCACATACCAGAAGAAAAAAAAGGCATTGTTTTTCCATTTAATTTTTTATTTGTCATCCTTAGGAGAACCTTAAAAAAGTCACCACTCAAAATGATTCTAATTATGTTTCTGAATAGCCAGTGGGGTCTAAGGAAAGAAGTCGATGGAACTTAAGCTACCTGCCAGGTTTTGACCAAGTCTCCACTGTCACCTCCACTGGCTCTGTCAGCAGAATGGTCATGGGCTGCTTGGGGAACAAAAACCCCTGCCACTTCAGAAGAGTATGCAGTGGCACAAGAGATGGTGCAAGCTTGTCTTCTCAGTTAATAAATACGAAGCTTTACTCTACAAAGTATTAACATTTCACTTCTAAGTAATTTTACCCTTCCTCCTCATTTTAAAGGAAGAAAGACTACCATTACCATCACCTCCAGCGTGTGCTTTCTCTTGACGGTGGAATCAAAGACAAAAAAGCTGTGAAGTTTTAAATGCTCCTTGTGACTGTGGTATATTGCACATATATGCACACACACAGAAAAAGAAATAAAATTTAACCAACCTTTCCCATTGCTTTCCTGTTTCACCAGCTGGAACTTTATATAGGCACGCGAGCACCCAAGCCTGAAAGCACCAATTACAAAACATTTCAAAAGATACATAAATTAATATAATTTCTTCTCGATACAGAGATTAATGGGACTTTTAGGAACCAAAAACTTTTCCCTCTTAAAATAAGCAATAGCACTGCTCTCTCCCTGACCTCTCTCTGTCAGCTAAGGACTGTGCTATTAAATTCATGGCTAGAACTCAGATTTGAGTTTAGTGCAGGAAAGACAAGGCCCAAAATAATGGGCGAAAGGGAGCAGATTTACCATGTCGTTCTAAAACCCTAAGCTGCAAATCTCTGACCAAATTGGGCTGTTCTAAGTTATGATTTACATCTGTATTTCAGATATAGCAGCAGCATCAAGAAACACAACTGTTAATGCATGAAAATACATCACAAAAATCTTATTTACTTTGTCCGTTTGGCTTTGATGTCTGCAGAGGAATCCTCTTCTACCCAGTCTCTCTCTTGATTGTTTTCAGACTGTTCCGACAGACTATGAACACTGCTTTGACATGACTTTTCACTGTCTTGTGCAGATTTTCTGGAAAGACAGATAAATGACAGTAGCTAAACTGACATCTTCCGTTCCCTTTTCCCGCAGGAGAGCAAAGCTGGGTGCTCCTTGCAAATGAGAGCAAAAACTACCACCTAGTGGCAGAAGCTTTCCTCTCCCCACCATCATTACTGGCACAGTACAAAGTGCTTTTCTACTCTTCAGCGCAGATTGAGAGAGATTATGTGAAATAAATCAGCCCCTGTGGACTAAGGCTCTGATCCCAGCAGCTACAAGAAACCCACTGATGCATGTGTTATGGTGAAACCAAGAGATTTAAGATTTTTGAATCTTGATACCTCCGGATAACATTTAAGAGTCTCCATGACTGAACTTGATGCATAAACTGACCTACACAGCTGCCCAAGGAAGAACAAGCACTAGGGTGTTTGCTATCAGATTTGACTACTGAATTCAGACCTCCCGCTATCAGGAAAGGAAATACTTAGAAGAATAGAAATATATTACAATTTTAGAATGCCATTTACTTTGGGAGAATCCCAAAGCTCCTGAGAGAGCTTTATGGTAACAGAGCCATTGAAATGCAATCAATTCTGGTGTTGAGATTAGCAAATCTCAAAAATCAAACAAATCTCAACCCCTGCACATTTCTGGGATGGGAGGAGGCAAACTTTGGCCATGTATGCTGGGGAGGGGAGAGAAGTATTCCTTTTTTCTGGCCAAATATATCTTGAAAATGTGGTAAATCTAAGCAAAACAAATGAACTTTAAAATGTATATAAGCCTTCATATACAACAGAGACCAAAAGTATTGCTGGAGTTTGCTCTAGTGAGACTGGATTCGTACAGACTCAAGGTGACAACAATAAAAGCCTTCATGTCCAGGTCTGTCCCATGACACATTTTAACTGCCTCCTGCAGTCCAAGAACTAATACACAGTTTGCTTCAATGATACTCAATTCCAAGATTTTCATGTAAGAAAATAAAATATCTGAAGGAACTCAACTTGTTTGCCAAGTGATACACATATAGTCATTATGCCTACCAGTGCAATGCAGCTGACTCTGGGGTGGACTGCGGTTACAGTTTAATAGTGCAAAATAACCTTGCTTGACAGTTTTAGGACAGGAAACGAAGGAAAAAGAATATATTTTAAATTGAAACAGCAAGGAAAAATTTATGGAGACAGAATGCAATTTCCTTTGTTGGAATGTGACCAGAGCAGCAGGATTAAGGAATCAAGAAACCTATTAAGGCATATGAGAGTATAAAAGTGCACTGCTCTGTGTTAAGAGTGTCTGGGGCATGGGTCAATATTACAGACAGATGAACTCAATGCTCTGCTGCTTCTCTGCCAATTCCTGTGTTTTTCAGCCTTGTAAAATAATTTTGCTCCCCAGTACCTGCCCAAGAAAAGGGTTCAGCTCACCTGGATTGCGGAGAGTCCTCCTGAGAAGACTCTCCTGCTCCCAACAGAAATGGGGCAGGAGTCTCCAGCCTCTTGGCTTTCTGTATGCTATTGCTAGGGGAAGGTCTCTCCCCACTCAGGCGGTCCTGTAACAAGTTTTCTTTGTTGAGGTTCACATCAGAATACGGGCAGCCAACTAACCTGTGTTAAAGAAATAAAGGGGGAAAAAAGAGAGAGAGAGAGAGAGAGATGATGATGCATGTTTTTAAGCCATAAAGTCCTACCAGCCTCAGGCAAACCCAGAAAAAGTGAGGCCAAAACCACTGAGGGAGATGTTATTACCCAGCTTTAGGTGCAGGAAAGCAGGGGACTGCATGGCAGAATTAGAAACCAAAATAATGTTTTTAAGGAGTCTCCTCAGAGAACAAGAAGAGCTATTCCTCTGTAACCTGCTTGTCTGAACAATATTTCATTAAATAATAGTCCTGCCAACTTTTACTCTGAAAAATTCAAAGCCCTTTACCACATTATATACCACTAGATCTTCAGACCTCCCATCCCAGACTGTTTTCTTGCTCTTTAAAATAGTTTAATCAAGAAAAACCTTCCTTTTCCAAAAGCACATAAGAAATCAAAAGGCAGAGCACAAAACATGAGCTAGCTCTCCTCACTCTTATATTTTAGTAATCTACCCACAGTCTCTCCCTCTTTAACTGTCTCCTTGCATGCTGTTCTTGGGTGTATTATTTTACAAAAAAAAAATATCCTTCAGTAATGCTCAAATGTAGAAACTGGAGTGAATTAATCTGTCTTGGGATTGCATTGCAGTTATAATGATTATACTGGTATAAACAGAATTTATGATGAAACAGCACATTTAGACACAAGAGGGAGCTGCAATTGCAGTTATAACTATCTCCAGAATAAACACCCTGAGATAATTTCAGTGCAGTGCAGGTGCTTGTTGCTGCATTATTATTATGGACAGCAGTCAGACTTTCACAAGCAGAACCCTTATAAGAAGATCTCATATACATACGTATAATGTGTTCCATATCGTGGTCCCCTGACATGACCGATACCGTGGCAGCCTGGAGTAGGACATGCTTGTCCCACTGTTCCCACTCGATCGACAGCACCTGGTAATAAGGAAAAAAAAAGTTAAACAGATTTGTAAAACACTCCCTGCATCTGGAGAGCAGACTGCACTTAGGAAAATTATTCAACATAACAATATGATGTCATCTACTTTACCTAGAGGGACTTGCAAAGCATGTCCAGTTTTTGCACACCAGCCTACTGGATGAACATCAGGGCTGTCTGCATCGACCCAGAAATCATAATTACGGTCCCAACCATCAAAATGTATCTAAAAGAAGCACACAGTCTCAGTGAGAGATACAGTTAAGGACATGACTCAGCTTTTATTTTAACTTCCCATTTTGTTTCACCTTGCTCAGCTTGGGGCTGATTCATTCAATCTTTCAGTCAAGCACAATTGTCCTTTGTGCTCAGTGTAACTGTTTTCCTGACCCCTGCATCTATGTTTTACAGAACAACCAGATTCTGGTGACACAGTCAAATCACAGGGTCTGCAAGAAAGCACAGCCCATGGGGTGCTCCGGCACACTCTATATTCAAAGACTAAATCTATGCAAACACAATTGCTTATTTAATTGTTTTGTTTTCTGAGGATCCCAGAACACCATAAAAGCCAACAAGTTCGGTGAGTTTTGCAGTGAAGAAGCTAGAATTTTCTGCTGGACGAAGGGACTAGTAATAGTTAGCTCAGATCCTGGTCAGGTTAACAGAGACCAAGGATCACTACAGTTTAAATGCTACTGGATTGTCCATGCGGCAGAGTTTCAAACAGATGTATGAACTGAGTATCATGCTACTATACGTTGACAAATCTTGGCTTTTGCTTGCAGTCACAGCGATGAGACTGAGAATCAAATGGCTAATGGGGAGCGAACTCCACTCCTGCCTACATAATCATCCTTTGGGATGGAGACCTGTGGCCAAGGAGCCTGCATCAGTGCAGCCTCCACTTTAGCTGGCTCATACTTAATTTTTCACAAGCCAAAGCACAACAGATTTTTCTGGCAATATATTTATGTGAAAAGAAATAGTTAAAATCCATTTATGTGACAAATTCATACTGGAGAATGAAGCCGCTTCCCACATGTAAACCCACAGGGTTTACCTTGCTTTGGGTTTTCCTTTAAGTATGCTAGGAAAAAAAAATTGTCAAGTAGCTTCCCACCAGCAGAACATTAATGCTGCCTTTCTGCACACAGATCACACAGAAACTGCTAAGAGATGAAAAATCATGCTGTCAAACGTTATTTCAAAATAGTTACATTAAAACAGTAACTAACAATACCAGGCAATTCCATCAGATTTCAACAGGACAAAACAACAGAAATAATTTCCAGTTAGGCAGGCCTGTAGGCTAGATCATCTGCGTTTGTTTGCTGCTCCTCATACCAAATGGGTATTTTTTCTGTACTGCTATATTCCTCAGCACAAGGGCTCTGCACTTTGAAGCAAGGTCATACCTTAATGCGATGGTCGTCTTTGTCAACTATCGTTGCCACTCTTATCAAGATAGGATTTCTTCTGTCCACAGCCTCTAACTTCATATTAACTTGGAATCCGTGAGCAGGACGCTGTAAGAGAGGATTGTAAGCAGAATGCTAAAAAGTCTGGGTGCTCAGAGCTAGTCACCTGCTCTGAATAAAATGCACTGAAGTTTTCATCTACCATTCAAATGCCTTTGCAGCTTTGGCCCCTGATCTCACACAGCAGACTGATTCAGAGGTTAAAATCAGAGTTTCCTACAGGATTAAGCTGTCTGTTTGTCGGCAGCCCAAAAGTACCCAAGAGGAAGTCTGAGCTTTCTCAGTGCAGAGGAGCATTTCACAGCCAGGGCAAGAGGCACTTCCCTAACAGAAGAAAGGCCAAATACTACCACAGGCTCCACCAACACAGAGACTCCGCAGTCTGGCTGCAAAACTCCCAAATACAGCAGAGAGATGACCTCACATCTGACAAGGACAGTGGCCAGTTCACTGTCTCACACCTGAATACCTGAACCTCACCACTGTATGTCTCTCTTCACTACACTATGTGACATCCTTCTTGGCATCTGGATATTGCAGAATTACCTTCATCAAGCAGATTACCATCTACGTCTTGTGACAACAACTGCATCTGCTTGTTAACAATGACTGCTGAGAACTGCGGTGCTGCGACTCGAGAGCAGCTCCAGCCACCGGAGTCTCCCATCTGCAGTTGCTGACTTATCCTTCTTCTCAAACCCCAGTGGTCAAACTACTGTGTAAAAACTCCAGAATATCCTCTGACCTGATGCGTGCCCTTTGCAGCACCCACAGATGTAAACCTCTAAGCAACAGACAGCGTTTACCAGTTTTTCCATTTATCTTTAAATGACTGACTGCAAATTCCTCCTCTGACCTCCCCAGCTGGGGGTTACGGAGCACTGAATACTCATTCAAAACACGTCCTTCTTCACTTCTGCACACAAAGGTCATGATTTTAGCAAAAGATGATAAATCATGTCTTTGAACAAGATCAGGTTAATGAAAAGATGATTATAATCACTCTTTCCTCGCAATCTTCCTTACCCTTTTTAATGCCAGTAGCTGTGGAGGGGGAAGGAGGTCCACTTCTGAGCTAAGGGGATTACAGACTCCAAACCTCAAGTTTCTCTTTGATCTTTTCACCTGGACTCAGACATCTATCCACAGGCTTTCAGTCACACGACGCACCGGAAGCCAGACAATCTAAACTGCTTTTAGTTTTAAAAGCATCTTATTGAACCAGCCAACCTTGTCTGCCTTCCTTGAGGAAGGAGCCTGAGTGCTAGAGAACAAAATCCTGCCCAGAAGATGAGCAGGGCTATTTGTTTAAGTCTTGCTGAAGGGTTGTTGCCTTTTTGGCAACAGCTTATGAATGTTTTTGAATTGACAGCCCAAGACAATGGGCTGAAATAGTGATGCTGACAATCAAGCTGTCTCCTCCTCCGTTTCTGGATGGAGGAGAAGGCAGAAATCCAGACACAAGATCTGCTATTCGTGCTGATGACCAGTGTCTTTAGACTACATAAGATAGCTCTTGAAAACTGTTGAAAACTAATTCAGCGAGAAATGCCTGTTCTGGCTCTCAACCCATATTTTAATGTACTGATTTCCTATAATTGCTAGTTGGAATAATAATAAAAAAAAAATCAATAAATGTGCCATGTATTTGCACTTCAGACCAACCAAGCCAGAAGAATAACGAGGATTGATCTTGAAAGAGTTCTATTAACTGTTGATATATCAAATGCCTTTTTTTTTTCCCCATCTCATTTTCGAAACACAGTCTTAGGTGCTGATTTATATTCTGGAGTTTCATGAGAGCCAGAATTAGCCCTGCTACTGTTCTCTCAAAGCCAGATATCTGAAGGAGCAAAACAATGGCTGCAGAGATGTACGTAAAACAGGAAAAGAGGCAGACAAGGCAGTTGCCCTGGGAAGACACTTCACTTTGGAAGAATCCAAAAAACGGAGTACTCATACTGAAAAGGCTCCCGGTCCTGCGCGAAGCCCTGTTATCTTCAGGTGACATTTCTCAACACATTTTATATTCTGAAAATCTGCAGAAAGAATGCCATAATGACAGATTACTGAGGACTTCAGACTGGGAGTTTTAAATAGGTTGTACTTCACTGTTTCTTTTTGTATCACAAAGAGTTATTATCTTTCCAAATATTTGTCTCTACAAAACTACTTCTATTGTTCCTCTATTGTGTAGAAGACCAATTGATGCATTCTTTTGCTCTTGTATTCTGAAGGTTCCCGTTTTCCAGCACTGTTGGGATTTTATGAGCATGGCTCAGAGAAGGGCTGAGACTACCCTGGGGGCAACAAATGTGTCCTACTGACAAGCTTCACTCATCATCCTGCACACAGGCTACAAAGTGCTTCACATGCATGATCGAAGATGCTGTCTGCCCAACTCTGCAAAACCTTAAAAACCTTAGGACGAGAGGAAATGGCCTCAAGTTGCACCAAGGGAGGTTTAGGCTGGATGTTAGGAAAAAATTCTTTACTGAAAGAGTGGTCAGGCCTTGGAACAGGCTGCCCAGGGAAGTGGTGGAATCACCATCCCTGGAGGTATTTAAAAGACGTATAGATGAGGTGCTCAGGGACATGGTTTAGTGGGCATAGGGGGTGTTGGGTTGACGGGTGGACTCGATGACCTTAGAGGTCTTTTCCAACCTTAATGATTCTATGATTCTATGATTCTATGTTTTGGAGTTCAACTGTGCTGCAGATAACTCCAGCTGTGGCCTTACAGTTCTCTCAAGAGGCAAAACCAGCCTCTTCCCATTCCCTGACACCCATCTTGCAACCTACAAAAACTTCAAATGGACACCTGCTGAAATCTAGCAATTACCAAACTTGCCTGGCTGGATTTTTACCTCCCTTATCTGAAGCCTCCCTGATTGCTTTTCCTCCTCAGTCCCAAAGAGCTTACCAACAAAATATACAGGAGGGCAGCAGGTATTAACCTGCAACGCTAACTTCATTGAAAGGAATCAAGACAAGTGTCACGATGGCACAGAAAAGTTTTTAAACATATGGCAAAGTTTAGCAAGGTGAGCCAGCAGTGTGGAAGAAGCTGCTAAGAAAAAAAAAAATCAACTTTAAGGTATGTGTTTTTTTTAATGAAGTTATTTTGTTTTGTTTCTGCTCACAGTGAACTTCCAGATAAAAACACTGAACTCCAATGTGAGAAATAAAAGCTCATGCTCCCAAGGTTGAGAGAACCATCTTCCGATTTAGTCTGCAGTATGATCTTACTCCATCTAGGATTCTGGCAGAGATGCTCTATCATCTGTCAGTATGCCTATTTCTGTGGAGGGCACAGCTGGCTCCTCCCTAGAAGAACTAAGATCTATATTAGGATGTGTAAGTCCTTGATAGGAACTTCTCACTCTACCTTAATTCTAGCCTCACCAACCAGGGGAAGAAGGATTTGCACAACTGCAAGGTGAAAATATTTTAGAGAAGTTTTTAAAACTTCACGTGGAAGGGACACCTGATGGAGGAACTGCCCTCAAACACATACACACACACCACTCCTTCCTCCCTTCCCCACCAAATGTCTCCAGTTGCCGGCCAGTGATATCCACTTCTGGCCCCCATGAAGGGAGAGTCTGGAAAGCCTGTTCAACCAGCATCAGTCCTGCTCCGATGTCAACTGGGAGGTCCCCTTTGCCCACACAGTCAGACCTCGAGCAGAAGACCAGCTCTTTCTCTTCTCCATGCCCTTTCTGAGGCAAGGTACTGCCCTTCACACATTCCTCTGAAAGCTACAATTATCTGTGTGGACTGAAGGCTCTTCCCTTAAATCTGCTAATGGAGCAAGTGAAGATGCTTAGTCAAAAATCCTTTCCAAGACAGCTTTTCATGGCATGTTTAAAAAAAAAATCTTGTAGTCTGCTATGTGTGTTGTTTTAGCAGCAGCAAGAGATGATCTTGAACTCAAAGTAAAAAAACCCAGTTGCACCCTCTTGGCACAGACATGGTGAACCACCATCACATAAAGCATCTAGCAAGAAAGGGTAGATAACGGCAGTTTCCCCTACCCTCCTGATCTAGGACAATCAAAGAGATTCACCAACCAGTTTGAATGCTCTTGCTGGGGCTGCCTGGGAATTAGTTTCTTCCAAGTATTTCTCCCATGAGAAGGCTTTGGAATCCTTGTATCCTGAAAAAACAAAATTAACATTTAAGTAGGAAAAACCCACATTTATTGTTACAAAGAACAGAATGGCAGCTATGTAACGCATGGCTATTATGTTAATTTAGCACTTAACAATGGATGGCGCTGGAAAGTGGTCTGTTCATTTATACACACCACTTACAGCACACACAGCAGCACTGCAAGTTTCCCTAGCTTCTACACAGGGCTTTAACCCTGACCTGAAAAACCTGAAGAGTTCATTTCTGTACAGCTTAATCAATGCTTATTGTCTAGAGAAAGCTGCCAATTAAGAGCTAGTCACAGGATTCTGTGATGTGCAATGGCATCACTAAATTAATTTCCTATTTTATTAACTATTCTATGTGTGAGTGCCTGCAAGATTGTAGAAACTTCTCGTCTCCTACCTACTCATCCATAGCTGAGTAAATCTAGCAGTCTGGAGATAAAGGCTCCATTGCTGTTACCATAATCTCAGACACCTACATGGGTGTGCTACTCTAACAACAACGGGATGTCTCTCCAGCTACATTCAAGAAATTGCTCTACTTTTTCCCCCTCCCTATTTCAGTATTTCTTAGCCTCAGTATTGTTTCATTTTGGCAGGAGAGTGCAAAGACTAAATGCATAGGACAGTCTGCAAATTGCTGCATGTAAATCTCTCAGCAGAGAAATCAGAATTGACTGCAGATTCTGCTGGGGGGACAGGTAATCGTGACACAAGTAGGGGAGCTGCACGCCACAGCCTTGTTGCACATTCCAGGAGCAGGAACAGATGTGGTGTTGCTGAAGAGTAAGCGTTTACAACCCCTTTTGCATCTGCAGCAAAGGCACAGAGGCTAATGCCTCCAATGCAGAGGGATCCTGTAGTGCCACCCACTCTACTAAACTCGCTAGGCAGTAATTACAGAAATCCTTGCTCCAGGGCTGTCAATCTAGCAAACAGCAGACATAATTTTTTAATTTTTGTTATTTTTAAGGTGAATGAGCACTTCCAAGGCCTGAAAACAACACTGATTTTCCTGTAGGTTCTGTCCTTTTTCATTTGCCAACATTCTCTTCATTTACTGAATTCCAGTGCAGCAGAAAGAGATGTGGCTTCAGTTACTCCTTCATTTCCAGAAATTCCATCTTATCATCTATGAAATCATGACATTGATTCTTCTTTCTTCCAGCTCACCTTAAAAGAAATGCTGCAAATACTTCAAAGTTCTTTCCCTTCTGAAATCAAATTCAACTAAAAATTACCAAACCCCGTTCCCATTTTTGAAAGAGCTATGAAACAAAGGAAAACGCAGTGGCAAAAAGTATGAACAATAATATCGTTCAGTCAGTAGAGAAAAGAGTACTGAATGGAACCTGTAACTTGCAAATACGTAATCACGTGGAAGATAAAGCTTGCATGTTTTTTGACAGAGGCAGGAAATAAGTCTCACTTTCAACATACCAGGTGGTGTTGTCAGTGGGGTTCCAGTTTCTTGGCAGTAGCCAACAGGACGAATATATGGGCTGCTAGCTTCACACCTGAATCAAAGAGGGGAAGTTGGCACCAGTCAATTTTAAAGCAAAAAGAAAAGCAGAATTTCAAATGCTGTCTGATACGCCTTTGCTGGGTTAGCAAATGCTTTCAGTGGGTGTGATCATGGTGTAAAAGACAAGCATTACCTCATTAGAATTTATAACATCAAGTTTTCAAGGCGTTCAAGCTGCCCCAAAGGATAGGGAAATACAAAGAAGAATGTCTGATGCTTTAAAAAAAAAACAACAAAAAGCCCCCCGCCCCATGGACCATTCCAATCACAGTTCAGCCTGGACATAGATCATCCAAGCTAAAATGCAAAGGAAGAAAAGAAACAAAAACCAAACCCTCATCCCTAACTGAAACACCATTACTGTGGAAGAGGGGAAATTACTTCTAAGGTCTTTGCCAAGAACTGCAAGTTATTCATTAATTCTAGCTGAAACCTAGTGGTACTTTGCCTGGTTCCCAATTTTATTGCATGTTTAGATCTTCTGAGCCCCTGAAGGAGGTGACAGACCAATTTGAGACAGCCCCTTTTGTCACATCTGCTCCGAGGAAGGGACCAAAGCAGCCTTTCAGATCTAGGAAAAAACCTGTGTGTTTGAATTTTTGTTTGCTTGTGTTTCCCATTAAAATTTTCAAATTCCAAACAAAACACAGCATGATAACAAAGCTTCACAAGCTAAAATGGTAAAGGAATGAGATCTAAAGCCCTGCAAATGGAAACACTGGTGTTACAAAGCTCTGCATGACGTATTTATGGCAAAGCAAGAAAAGGCCAACTTGCCACCAAACAGGTGCCTATTCTGAAAAAACAAACAAACAAACAAAAGGAGATAGGGGAGAAAACACAGAATACTGATCGAATCAGTGCTATTTTGATAAGCATGTGCCTTGTGTTGCTTTCACAGACAATTTCAAAGAAAGTTGCTCCATTCATGTAGGTTGGAAAACATGGACCAAAAAGAAAACATGTTTCCTCGACTAATATTCCACCTGGCCCCAGCATGAGGGCAGGGGATCAAGATTCTCAGAGGCAGAACAACTGTGGTGCACGTCAGGACTTAAAAGCCTAAATGTTGGCAATCATTTTTATTTTTAAAGGGCCTTAGCCAAACTCTGCTGAAGCAAATGGAAAAGATTTTTACTGATTTCAGTACTGCCTGCTTCCAAATTTAAGTTTGCAGAGACATGCCAACACTCACTACTAGTCCTGGAGGAGAGGATGTTACTAATTCCAGGTGGTGTCACTAGTGGAGCTTACTCTTCCAGAGTGGACGAGTAGGACAGGATAACATCCTATCCTCCGCCAGAGGAATGGATAACATGAACATTCCCTGACCTGACCCAAGTCAGCCAGCTCCATCACCTCAAACACTCCTCACCTTGAATGCTTCCTGGGTAGTTCAAGCTAACCCCAGAGTGAGCCAACTGACGAGCACTCAAACAGCAGGGGAAGCTACTGGGCAACTGGCACTTTGTAAAAACCCAAAGTAATTATTCAGATGCATGAAAACTGATTTAAGATCCCAACTTTAGTGACTACATTTAAAATATTAGATATTATCCTTAGTGGAAGAGCAAAATAAACCACAGTCTACTTGTAGATACATATTAGAAATAAAATCGCTTTACCAGTAGTCATAACTCTCATCCCAGTTATCAAAATGAATTAGCAGGCGGTTATCCACCATATCCGTGATGGTTGCGACACACATCAGCGACGGATTCTTCTTGTCCACTGCCTCTAGTTTCATTCCCAGACGAAAACCAGAGGGTGTGACAGGCTGAAAAACAGGACATCGGGAAAGGGAAATCAGCCACGTTCTAGGTCAGGCCATTTAAATTATCCTCATAAACTCATTTGCTGCAGGCTGTAACCCCAAAACCCACAGACCAAAATATATTATAGTTACTAGCAAGAGGTCTGCATACAAGATTTCCATGTGTTCTGGCAATGATTGTTACTATTTGTAAAAAAGAGCTGATGTAGCTCGACTAACAGAATCCCCAAGTACACACCACCACTACAGATTCAAAGGCTAAGATGCACGCGCCTTGCAGTGATGAGTATTGGCTGAGCGTAAGCGTGAACATTGCAGGTCCTGTCTTCTTACTGGAAAAGTGAGAGTGTCTTCAAGGCAAATAGGTGACTCAGTCAGAAGCAGAGCAGAGCTGCACAGTTAGGCCCTGATCCTACTGAACTCAGTGCTCTGTCCCTCTGCAGCGTCAAATCCGCCAGACTATGGACTTTGTGTCATCTGAGTGACACAAATGGGAGTGAGTGTTATACACGAACTGAGGCTAACAACCAAAAAGAAAGCAACAGTGGGTGAAGGATGAAAAATGCTCAAGATCCATAGCCTCATAATAAATCCCATGGTGCACATAAGTATGCTGCTGGAAACCAGAAATTATTTTGGAAATGATTAAATTAGAGGAAAGTGACACAAATATCTTGACTGTAGGGACACAGCAAAACAGACCGTTGTAATATATTTAATAAATGGTAGAGTAAATCTTCTCCTCCAGTATTAAGGAGGAAGGGAAATACAAATTCTCTCTCTGGAAAGTCAGTGACTGGGGGAAGGAAGAAAAATTGTACTAGTTCCCCATCTTAAAAATAGATCACAGCAGGAAATAGCTTGCATGTGATTGTACCATGGTTGTACCTCTGACATGAGCATATTAAAAACATATAAATATTCTGGTCAAAACTCACTTAGCATCAGACCTATTTGAAACGTCTTGTATTCAGTATCACCACTTACAGTGCTGAGGGTCTTAAAAAGGCTTTTTGGAGCCGCTTGAGCTTTGCAATTCTTCAAATAGGAAGTCCAATTAAATTCTCCCTCCTTGAAACCTAGAAAGAGAGATAAAAAGATTGTTTTACACAGCCCCGTTACATTCAGATTGGTTTTTCAGAAATGGAAATTACCTGGGAAGAATATGAACTTTGCATGATAACTGCCTTTCTACAATCTTCAGGGGTTATGCATTTCAGCTAAAACATATCTCTCTTTTTCACTATAATGTCCAATCATTAACCTCAACCTTTAAATGTTTCTAGGAAATTGAATGCAGAAAAGAAGCAAGTTCTGAACCCCAAAGAGACTCCTTGCTTTACACGCTCATCCAGTAAAGAGTTTCTAATTTGACTAACAACATCAATCTTTGGGAATATCAAAAGGAAGCTGTTTTGTTCTTTTGTGATTCACTATCTTAGTTACACTTCTTCCCTTCAAGCCACTCAGCTCGAGTTCCACAATGAAATCATACTACAAGTGAAACATGCACACCCAGAACAACTAGTCCTTAGTAGAATTTATGGTTTCTTTTACATCATTCTATTTTTTTTTCATACCTTTAGGAGGGAGCAGCTTATGACTTGTTTTTTCACACCAGCCAACAGGATGGATGTCTGAGGAATCAGCATTAACCCAGAAGTCATAGCACTCTGGATAACCATCAAAGTGTAATCGCATTCTGTACCCTTGTACCTACAATGAGGGGAGCTCTGATTACCATAAAGGGTCATAAAGAAGTTAAACACTAATCAAACACTCCTTCCATATTTGGATTTACAGAGAAAAGTAAATTTAAGATCTCATTTATTTCTCAAAAGTCTAGTTTTACTTTTCCTCATTTACATGTCCCAGTTTCCATGCTCATCTTTCCTCACTTCAAACAATTGAAAATAAAATTGGTCAGTGTAACTTCACTGGCCTCCTATTCCATACTCACGCACATATTACTGTGCAGCAATACCTGGAGTACAAATGCAGTCTGAAAAGTTTTATGTCTATACCAGATCAACACAGATTTCACCTAATTGAAGAAGCATAAAAGCATTTTGAATTGCCCATATTCACTAAGTCTTAGGGCCTAATTGCATTGTTCTTTTTCATATTTGTTCACTGCATGCGATAGGTTTACTATTCTGAGTTACAATTGCAAAAATCTGACAGTAGGATTTCTGGCGTAGATCCTTAACTGCATAACACTATTCCTTCAGTGTCACCCTGAATTCCTACTAACCATTAATTAATTAAAGTACTATTATTCTTATGTTTCTACTTTTTATTGAAAAAAATCATAAATGTACATGGGACTTTTGGAAGCAAACACAGGAAAAGCAACTACCTCAGCCACTGTGAGAACACAAAATCGAGAGGGGTGTTCAGGATCCAGCCCTTCCAATTTCATTCCAACTTTAAATCCATTTCGGCCTTGTGGGAATGACTGATACTGTGAGGGGGGGGAAGAGGGAAACATTTGGTTTTAATTCCTAAAGACGAAGTCCATTGCAGAACAGTCATTAGATATACTTAAGGCTTCAAATTTTCAACTCAGAGAAGAAAATTCTATCACTAAATGATTGCTGCTTTAATAGACAGGCGCAGGTACAGACATAATAATGGCACGATCACCATATTTCAGATTTACTTGTTATTCTAATTAATCTCTCAAAAACACTGAACCACAAGCCTGTTGCAATTAGCTACGAACAGATCTTTCAGCAGAAGCAGAAACGAGCTCTATTCAAACACAAAAGGATCCCCTTCATAGCCCAATGTAGGAGGGCCGGCAGAAACGAAGAGCCAGGAAAGCTAAAATCGCTTTGCCTGTGTCAGCGCGAGGTCAGCAGTCCAGGCTTTCCCAAAAGGTAACTTCGCATCTTCAAATGGTAAAAGGACAGGGCATGTTTGGTCTGGAGCCCATTTACACAGTCATTCCGGGAAACATTTGGGTTTTTTCATTTATGTGCAGTCTTAATCCAAATTAAATATTTAAAGTATAGTAAAGGCTTAAAAGAAATCTGAACTGGAATTGCAAATGGCTTATAGCATCCTCTGCAGTTACCTGACTTTCCTTCTCATCTCACTCTGTAAGGTGCCAACAGCCCTTGGCTTTGAAGAGCTCACTGGGAGCGGAACTTTTAATGTGGGCTGGTGCACTGGAATGCAGAAGCAGCTTCATCAAGGCTAAACTCACCCTCTTCCACCTTGAATGCATCAGACTACGAACGAACACAACTTCCACCCTCCCTCGTAACAGTCACTTCTCACTGAGACAATCTACAACATCCACAGAGCTAACTGACTTGCAGTTTTCTACAGAGGAAGGATGGAAGGGGTGTTGTACAACCACAAACGAAGCACAGGACATATGAAAGACATTAAGCTGTCCCTCTCCAACGTTACTTGGAGATTGCCTAACAGCCCATTTATCCAGAGCTACCCAAAGTAGATCGAAACAGTCATTGTTTATTTCTGAGTGAGATTCAACCAGCATTTTTTACACCCTGGTTTGGGATGAGACAGGGCAGATTCTTGTTTCCACAGTGCTTCAGGGTTGGAAACAAACATGTGGGGGTTTTACTGCCTGCTTGCATCGAAACAACGGTGAAAATGTAACTGCTGGCTTGAGGGTAGTCTCCAATCCCACCTCCACTGAGTTAGTAATTCTGTGATGTTGCCCGAGAAAAACATAGCAAGAGAGCTGAAAAAGCCGCCAACCTCTCTGAACAGTTTTAGGGGAGCAGCTGGCATCCGTTCCTCTTCTAAGTAGGAAACCCAGTTCCATACCTTCTTCTTTCCAGGAACAACTAAGCAATCAAAAACAAAGAGAAAAATGAATGTTTCTCTCAGATGCCTCCCGCTCTGCCCTCTCTTCTCTTTCTCCTCCCACGTACACGCCAACGCCGTTTTGCTGTTGTACCCCAAAGGAGGCAGTGTTACCCAACTTTTGAGGAAAGGTATGAATTCCAGCAGTAGGAAAACTGTGCTCATTTCTCATTAAAAAAAAAATTTATTATATCACAGGTCAAATGAATTGTGGCACCCGGATTGCTGGCAAGCTGCCCATGGAAAGTTGCCACTGTAAAGTCTGGACAAGATATAATAACTTAAAATTGTGGAAAATAGTTCCTTCTCCTGATATTTCACAGAGGAATAAGGGGTTAGATATAAACTAAAAGACAGCACAGAAAGGTATATAATTGCAGCTGAAATAAACCTAAAACAAAACAAATGAAAAACCAAGTGAATTTTTGTTCAGTTCAAAAGATTTTTTTAATATATATACACATATATTTATAACGTTCTAATATCACCATGCATCTACTAGAGAGGCAGCTACCGGTACACAGACGATGAAAACAACAACTTGGGCAGGTGCTTGGATTCATTCTAGTAGGATCACGGTCATACACACAGAAAATCACATTTTAAATGCATATTAAAAATCTCTCCCCAGCTTACATATGCTAACTCCTTTAAGGTATATAATAAATTCAACCCAAAGTCTGTAATCAATCACATGTTGTTTACAACTTATTTTCTACTCAGCATTTGTAGTCTGTGGCTATGAAGCTCTCCAAAGTCAACAGAAAAATATTCTTACTGGCTTCAGTGAGCTTTGGATCAGGCTGTCTCCTTCTAGATCCTCTACACTGTGCCCATCACGCAGGCAAATCTAGTATATTCTTGCTAATACATTTCAGAAGACTGACTGTGGTAAGAGGGTTATGTACCTAATAAGCTATTCTGAATGTGAAATGAGCTTTACTGTCCTTTCCTCTTCTGTTTACTATTATTCATTTTATAATAGCTAGTAAAAAAATCTATAAACATTAAAGAAAAGAGACTATGAGCTTAGCTCACCTTGTTTTATTGGTTTAGTGTTTCTGCGGCTTTTCATATTATTTGATTTATTCTTCTCCTAGACACAGATATGTTAAAAAAAAGTTTAGCAATATTGTTTTTTCCTCCCTCTTTGATCATCTCACAATGCAGGTACAATAAGGATGTAACATGTAACTAACAGGACTATTAGCTAGCATTATTTTGAATAACCCTGAAGAACATTAGTAGGGTATGTTACATATATAACTTTGATCCTGCAGTATCCCAAAGTGCTTTACAAATTATTTAATATATGCTACTAAAGTTCATTTAAATATGGCTACTGAAGAGCAACACGGGCCCAAAATCTCCATTACAATACACAGGATTTGCTTTCTGCAATGCAGGATTTACTGCTCACGTAAGCAACCTTACTGCAATGCTCCACTTTCCTTTTCCTTTCAGAGGTTCTTATGTCCATCTATACCAGGGAATGGATACAGAAAAAAAAAATTTATGAAGCCCTCAAGGAAGCAGAAGCTTCAAGTAACTACTGTCATAGATGAGCACCCCAGAAAATGTGGTCTCCCCGTGTCACACTCTGAGCCAGACTGCCATCCACATTTCTTCTATGCGGTTTTCAAACTCATGTTAATTCATCCAGGGTTGTCATTTCTCAAAGCAAACCAAAAAGGGCAAAATCTGAAATGCAAAGCTGCCTGCCAAACATGCCCCAGAAGAGACCGGAGGGCAGTTTCAAATGAGAAGGAGAAGGGGAAGAGACAGAATGCAAGTACTTCTGAAAACATATGTACTTAAAAACATCTTACACACATCACAGAGAAAAGCTGAGTAACAAGATGAATGAAACCCTTCATGACATCAGAACTTTCAGCTTGCATTACCAATGAACACCTACCCCAGCGTCTCTGCATTACAAAAGCACATGCAATACATGAATATAAATAAAATGGCACAGGCCTGAGATGCTACGCACACGGTAGCAGAGTGCAGGCTTGCACAAAGAAGGGCCCCTAAAAGGAGTAAGAAGCTTAATAACAGTTAAGAAAAGATCAGGTCAGGACTGAGGTACTTTTATTCATCCACCATTAATACAGGTTTCTAGTAGTGTAGTGAGCGTACATGCAAGTACCTAATAAAAAGCAATCAAACTCTGCAGTTTGACACTAAAGTTCAATATCACATAATAGTACTTGACTGTAGTTAGATAAAGTATTTTTGGAGGCATGTGTTTTTATTACTGTGAAATACACTTGATGCACAGGGCTATAACTACACCTATGAAGATACAGTCTGAAATCTTGACTTTGACTTGACATGAGCTATTCACCCTTACGACTCCTCAGACTTCAGAACAGATATTTCTCATTACTGATGTAGATCAGGATTAGACCCAGACCATTCTCATGGGTACAAAACAACCTCCCTCAGCTCAGTTTGCATTGCACAGTGAAATCTGAGACACAGAATGGTCCCTGCTCTTCACAGTTCTCTTTAAAGAAAATACATGCAGCCTCATTTACCTCATCCTCATCTGCATTTTCCTCGTCATCCTCAGACTCCAGAAGCAGCCTTCTCTTCCTTCTGAGACGTTTGACAGGTCTGTCAGCCTCATTCACCTGACAGCCACTGCTGGTATTAAGATTTCTACTATTTCCCCTGTTTCTGCAATCATCTGGAATGTCTCTGGTATCACTAAACATCCAAAATTGAAAACAAAATCAAATTAAAAGTGCAACACTACTCCTGCAGTGCTCCCAGTGTCTCTGTACCTCTTTGGAAGCATGAGAATGCCTGGGCTGCGAACCTAAAGAAGTGAATCATGTTTGCAGGATTTGCCAGATATATATCTTTTAAAAGCACTCCAAAGTACCAGCACTGCTCCCACCACCACAGCAGCTCGAAAGGGTTTTTAATTTTGCTTTTTACAACTCTACAGGAAGTTAAGACATCATCCTTATTCGTAGGATGGGGAACCAAGGCATCAAGCACACAACCAGCATTTCCACAGGCTGGGAAGAGAAATGAGGACCGAGCTCTAGAGCGGAGCTTTCCTCTGTCGGACGTGGGAGCCTCAAGGGTGACAGGAAGGTCGTCGGCAGAGCCGCGTGGGTGGCTCTGCTTCAGCCATGACGCGGCAACACTTGCTCTGAGGGTTTCATTCTACTCCCAGCAACACTTTTCTCTAACACAATGTTCTCTTTAAACATATTTAAACACAGAACAGGAAGAATGTGGTGTTTATTTACCTGTCCCTGTGCTGTTGGGAGCCTGTTTGAGTACAAAACTTTCCATTCTCAAAGCAATCCATTTGCTCACAGGTTTGGAAATGGGAGCAGGGCAGGTCTTCTCTGGGCACTGCAGAAGCAAAGAAAAAGACAACTATTAAATTAAAATGTTAAAACACCTTTCATGCAATTAGTTCTGTCAAAGTCCTTTACAAATTTTCATTAAGTGACCCTCAGTATCCCATTGTGAGGGAAGTAATTATTATCTGTGTGCTGGCACACAGAAAGACTGTACCACCTCATTAAAGAAAAACCCCTTTTATCTGTAATATTTTAATTTTAGAGAAACCGTGCCCCCTGTAAAAGTGATAAAGGAGAATATAAACTCAAGGCTATAACCAGGACACAGTTACAAATCTTTTTATATTTCTTTATTCCTAGTAGCCCTCTAACTTGAAAGAGAAATGTCAAACAAGTCCATCTTGTTTGGATACTTTTAATGCAGTTGGTTAAGTTTAAAAAATTCAGCCTTTATATACACTTTGTATATATGAAAGTCCTTCCTAGGCAGCCTCTAAAAATAGCACATTATTGATGGGAGAATCGAAACAATTATTTCTATATCTAGCAAGGGATATATATCAATCTTTCATCTGAATGAAAGCATGAAAGTATAAGGAATAACTCCAATATATCATTTATGTTTACTTCCTCCTATGATTTGAGTTCTTCCTAATGCAAATTAATTTATGTTTAATATTTTAACAAAACACAACTACTGTTATACCCATTACCAGGCATCTGCACTACCTGATGCATACTTTGCTCAAGTAACGTGACATGCAAATTGTGCACAGGGGCTCCTACATATACGTCATTCCTGTTCTGCATTTAGTGGCACCGTTTGTGTGCACTGGTTTGATCAATCAATTTTTAATGCACCATTAAACGCTTTAAAAGAAAAAAAGAAAATACATACCACATTGCACAACCCAGAATGCTGAGATATGAGTCACTTTGCTTTTTGTTTAAAGCCATTTTCATAGTCTCCTTACCAGTACTTGTACTCATTCTGCTAAGACGACTGACATTTTTCATTTGTATTTGATTGCTTCCTATAGCCCAGTATGGATGTCAGACGGTGCTGGCTGGAATTGGGCAGATAGACTGCCTACGCACAGAGTGCATGCATGCCTGCTTGTATCACAACTTAAAGCCCTCTGCCGTCAGGGTCCAATGGTTCCAGGCAGGGAAAAGACAAAACAAGGAAAACTTGCAAGAACCAAGAGTGCTTGAAGAGCTCTGCTCAATTAGAAGTCACATTGATCTATGCAACACCCTTGGACGAAAAGGGCGTGAAAAATTCTTAGTGCTGAGGTGTCCACATAAGAGTTGGTTCTTCACCTGACGGACTGACATCTCCTCAGCTCTCGCAGACGAGATCAACCCACAATCAGCAGGAGCATAAGTGAATCTGCAGAGCTTACAAAGAAATCCGAGATGAGAAAAGCCAGCAGGGAAGACAGGTACAAAGACTTCGCACTCGAAAACAGAAATAGTTCCATCAAAATCCTGGGGAAAGCCAACTGGCAGACGCTTCTCCAGGCAGGCAACAAGAGGAGAGATCCTCCTCTTCCCAAAGAAGAAATTCCCTCCATGGCTGTGTATGATTTCAGTGACGTAGCCCTGCCTTGACTAGGGATCCGGCACGGCTAACGCAGATCTTACACAGAGTTAACGTCCTTTCAATTAGTGCACCAGGATGCACTGGTGATGTCGAAGACAATGAGACACTGAACAGGCTCCAGCTGCTGTCCTGTGGTGCCTCTGTGTCCCAAGCTAATTCTCAAGTCTCCTGCCACCACCATAAAAGAAGATCTGTTTCGGTACAAGGCGTCAGGCAAACCTACCAAGGGCTCCCTATCCCACAACCACAAGCTGTCACGTTTAACCAAGAGCATCTTTAAAATATGACCTTACGCTGGATGGCTAATGGTACTCTTGGGATGAGAGCTCTTAATCATCACTCGCTCCCTAGCACTGGTCTCCATTAGTACTCTCTGGAAGACACTCAGGCACATCTGCGAGGGAGCTCTACTGAAAGAGCGAGTAATTTAATCACAGGAAACTAGTGATTTACCAAAGTAAGTGAGGCTGGCCAGCTTAACCAGACGAGTGGTCTGGAATGAAAGAGCTCAGAAGTTATCGTACAAATATTCTTGTTTGAGCTACTGGTTTCTGGATAAACAGAGTAAGAACAGGTCTGCAAAGAACTGAGATGTTTCTTGTCCATTACGTTGATATGCATGTCCAGTAACATGCTTGTATCATCCTGTTAAAACCCAGTTTTTCCCTAATTTCGATTACAGTAGCCTTGGAAACCTCAAAACTCTTATGGCTAATAGCGTAACTCTTGGCATGAGCCAGGTTAGAGGAGACTCTCAGGGATGTTCTTGTGAAGATAACTAACACTGCTGGGGATTCATCCTGAGCCAGGAATCCCAGGTAAGCACAGCACTGTGCCATCCACTCATGCTCCACACCGCGTAATGCACACAACCACAGAACGGAATCACACTGGAAGCTCCTGCCACCCCCGAGAGTAGTCAGCTAAGGCACAGCTATACCAGTAAACCCAAGAGTGCCAGCTCCTGCAACTCAGCCTCACACATCTTTTGCACAGCCCCAGGGCACTTCTGGCCTATGGCATCTTCTGGCCAAGCAATTCCCAAGCAGGTTCAGGAGTCAGCATGGAGCTGAGACGTTGCCCAGTGGGTGTGATCACTGTTTTGGAGGCTGAGAGTATTTAATAAGGTAACATGACCAGGCCATTCTGGTCTCAAAGCTTCAAAACATGCAGTTTAGTTTATTACAGACACAGACTTAATTGCTGTCCTGGCAAGTGCATCACCTGTGTTAAGGAGAAACATTGATGTCATTGCTGATCCACTACCCTGGAAAGAAGGGGCTCCAACTTCCCAGAACCACCAGTTAAAGAGATCCCAGGATGTAAGTTAAAACTCAGTGTGAGAGGAATGTTTGACTATATTGACAAACCCTTACCTCTTACCTTCCACAAAGGCGAGCACAATGCACGTGCCAGGTACTGTTATGACTATGCAGTAATTACATTTACTCTAAACACTCCTAAAATATTCGAAATAAGACAGTGACTCACCCCACACACCGCACCAGGGAGCACCATGCTATTGAAACACGCATTTCAGTTAGACCTGTTTCTGGAAGTTTTTCCAGAAACTGTATATTCTTTTCCACAGCAAAAAGCTCACCTTCCAAATCACTGCTAGAGGCAGCGGAAGCGTTGATAGCAGCAGGAGCAAAGCTGGTTGGGCTGGCATTTACTGCTGAGGCTGAAAGAGTTTTTATGGCTTCTGCTTCTACTTCAGTAATGATTTCTAGCAGTCCAAACTCATTTAAACGGAACTGCAGGTAACAGAAGAAAGCAAGCGAATAAGCAGTAGTAAAAGGGCTAGGAAGGGGGACAGGAAGGAATAGGATTCCCTGAGGAGCAACTAGGTATGGGACAAAAAGAAATGGCTGTATGTACATTAAAAAGCATTAAAAATAAGTAACAATAAAAGTGAGAAACACCCGACATAACTCTTCCTCAGAATGCCACCAACGGGCCCCAAAAAACTCCAACGATGCATTTTGCTGTCAATGCAGGAAAGCAACGTTAATTCTACCCGCTTTGGATGTGCTCCCCTTATAAAACCCAGACCTCTGACAAACACACCAGAATAAATATCCTCAGAAAAGCAGTTTAACCCAAAACTCTGCTCTGACAGTTCAAGTTCATCCAACAAAGTACAATTGTGTTTATTGCAGTTGTGACATACAGCAACTTCCCTAAAATCTCAGTGCAAGCAGGAATCACCCAGCTGTTGACAGAAAGGTCACGTTCCAGTGGAGAACTTGTCCAGTGTGTCCCCCCAGCTGGTGCTGGCTGGGCTTTAAAGACCTCAGAGCACAGCAACAGCCGGGACTGCATAAATGCAGCGAGCATCTGGAGCTGCAAGAGGCCAAGCGGTTCTCAACCCTTCTTCAATGACACTTGACAGTCTGGTGGGAAATGAACTTCCCAGAGGAGCAGAGGAATGCAGGGATAGGCAGAGACAATGCTGTTGAAGAACAGCCAGACACTGAGAAATAACTAGCCTTTCTTCAATTGATAAGCTCGTCCTTGCACGGTCTCACTTATTAGTGAAAGCCCTGACCCAAAGACAGAGGGGAGAGTCTCAAGTCCAAACCAACTGTTTCCGAACAACCTACAAATACACCCAACAGAAGCCACGGCAGCGCAGGTGGGTAGGTGACGTGTACCAGCATGGCCAGGAGTCACAGAGTCTGAGCTCCCAGTCCCAGCTCCCCCAAGTTTTGACCCTTAAGAAACCCTCCCCCAGCTGCTGGGGTAGGTGACCCTCCCACGGAGGTTCTGCTAGCACAGCCATCCTCTGTCCCAACACAGCACCTGCCTACCGACCCTGCGCACACACCGCCTGTCCTACGACAGGCCAAGAGTACATTCAGATGCAGAAGAAAACCCCTCTAGACACACAGCGAAGCACTCACACCATGGGGTAGCTATGGAAAAGGAACGATATGTGGCAGACTTCAGAGACTCAGCCTTTAAGTTAAAAAAAAGTTCTTAGGCTATGAAGGAACACTTCATTGGTCCAGATAAAATAACTGAAGTGTGCCAAACAGTGTCAATGTGCATCTTTTATTGGTCCCGATCTGCAAAGGCAACTGAGCACAAATAAAAATTTCAAAAAATCACCTTTCTGATGAGCTCTAAAGATTACTCACTCCTTGATCTTCTTTACTGTCTGCAATACAGAGCTACTGAACTCCAGAATGAAAGGGACAAGTCAAAGGTGGGCTGCATTTGCAAGCTCTGCTCCAAAGCTTTTATTCATAGCACTTTATTAGTCTGAGATCTTTTCTCAGCCATCCACTCTTCACTCAAACCTGCTAAACCCAGTTTAAAAGCATATGCTTCACCTCTGAAGCAGGGCTCCTCATCGCACTGAAAAGCACTGTTCTTCCTCTGCTCCCTAGGCTCAGGATCCTGCCTCCAGCACCCTATCAAATCTTATACCAAATGTTCTTCCCCTTCCTGCCTCTTTTTGATCTGAAACCTGTATTTCTTAAAGCTTCAAAGATGCTGGACTTGCTTCTAAGAAGCTCACTTCTTCCTCTGCAGCCCTGAAGAAACAGAGCATCATTTTTATTTCATCAGGAAGAGAAACAACCCATTTCAAAGAAATGATAATTCTAAGTGGACTAAGTTTGCTGCAGGAGACTGTCCGGTTTAGAGAAGAAACCTATCACTTTCCCCAAACGCCAGAAGAGCAGCAGCACAATGGTGCAGATCCCAGCGGTTCCTTGCCATGGCTGATAAGGACAGCTCAGCATCACGAGCAGAAGGTCAGCAGAAGGAGCACCTCCAGAGCTCTACGTGCCACTAAGCTGCAGAGCGAGCGCGAAGCAGGCTCGCAGCTGGAGGTGGGGAAGGGTGCCAATGTCATTTTTTTATTAGCAGATTAGTCTCTGGGGCAGAACACTCCTGCATACAAATTAACAGTTCTGATTCAGCCCAAACCAGTGAAAACAGCAGGCTGTTATTTCCTCCTTTAATAATCTGGTGACGTACCTGCAGCCACACGAACTGATGAAGCCCAGCCCAGGCCCCAGAAAACATAAGTTTATGTAAAAAAACCAACGAGCATCTTTATTAACAGTCTGATCTGATGCTGAGAACTGGATGATCCACGGAGGCAACCTCCAGTTCCATCCCGAGATTCTTCAAGGCAATATCCCTCATGCCCAAGTTCTGGAAATGCATAACTGTGCTATTATCAGGACTGCATCTTCCTTTACACAAAGGATTTAATATAGCATGTTTGCTAATATGAAATACGTACAAACCCTCCAGAAACAATTTGTCCTTCCTGAGAATTTTGTTAAGGGAATTAAGAAAAAATATATTTCATTGTGCATGCAAGAACTGGAATGTAGCAGAAAGACGGGGAAAAAAGATTAAACAGCAAAAGCAAAAGAAGTAAGTGTTTGGCATTTCTGCAGGGGAAAAAAAAGTGTCTGGCATCTTAAGAATGAAGTGGCTTCCTGTGCAGCTAGTTATCATGTTCCAGCTAAACATTTCTGCCCCACTCACTAACCATGGTACTCAGCGCTCTTATACTTGATCATCTAATGTAAAACAATACAATATTATTTGGTGTCTTTCAGTCTAATAAATAACATGGTGCTTTGTTGATTCTCTACTATTACGAAGAATCAATAGAAGTGAAGCTGTTTCTGCAAAGAAACGTTACTGCTGTTTAAGAGAAAACCTGTGACAACACACTGTTAAGTTCTTTTAAGAAGCAGAAGTATAATGACTTTGATTAAATATAGGGCAAGAGTTAGGCCACTGCAAAATAATCATCCTAGGAAGTTGCTGGACCCCATTCCATGCCAGTTTTATGGGAGTGTAAACCACTGATCTCAAAATACTCCAAGCATGCAAGTTCATCCACGTTCTCCCCACATTTGCTGGCAGAAGCATTTTCTTTGTGGCCTAAGTGAGGTCTGACAGCCCATGTAGAAGACTTTTCTGACAAAGGCAGAACGAGGAGGGGAGGAAGGGGAAGACTGTCAACTCTTCCAGAAGGTGGGGGTCCTGATTCTGAATGCCTGATGTGATACCAACAGTCTGATTTTTCAAAGCTCTCAAGTCCCTTCAGCTCCAATTTATTCACTCGAAATTGATCCCGCCCCCCCCCTCCGAGATTCAGAACTTGCAGCCTTGAGGGCAATATTATGTATTCATTTTCAGCCATCAGAGGTGCAATCGAACTGAAATAACCGTTGAAGGTAATTTGGGAAACAGTCAACAGACACTTACCCTCCTGCCCCCTCTAATATACAACACCATGTTTGTAACCATCAGATCTTGGTTCTGATTTACACAAGAGCTGTATTCGTCACTATCATAATATGTAAAAAACAGACAGCTGTCAAGAGCTGCAAAAAAGAACCACTGATGTGAAAAGAACCTGAAGAATCAACCCCACAAATTGAGAAAATTTGTCTGTCTGAGAAAATGTCTTTCTCACGCTGGGCTGAAACTAACGGGATTTCTTGCCTGAGTACGTTGTATGGACATGACTGAGAATTAGGAAGATCAGGCCCATAACTTCTATCAGCAGAAAACAATTATTTAAAATACTTCCTGCCTTTAGAAATCAATTGAGCAAGAAATTAGAAGGGGAGAGGGAGTATCACCAGGCTTTCAGAAACATTACTAAGATTTCACCACTTCCTTGCTAATGCCAATCCCATTGTTTAAAACAAAATGTTTTCTCTGCAAACTTTTATTTGCAAACTGCAGAATATATTGCAAATATTTTGCACTGCCAAATGCATGGTGGCCACTCAAGTATTGTGTTCCTTGGTTTCTTACTTGTATGTTGCTACCGGGCAAGGTACCAATGCCGTCTTTCCAGTCTAAGGCATTCAATATATCGCGGTCTGCAGTCGGGATGCTGATGATTCTCTCCGAGACATTCTGTTCCATCTTTCTGCTTAGTCTTTGGGCTCTTTATTTAATTTTAAGAAAGAAAACTAGGGTGTGAAAACAAAACAAAACAAAACAAGAGGCACAGAATAAACAGGCCTGTTGCTTACATTTCACAAAGGGTTTTCAGAGCAATGCTAGTTTCAGAAGATGGGAAAAAATGTCAAACTTGCATTTTGCCCATGACACTTAAGTAAATATGAATAGAAAGTTAAGAGCGTTAAGTGTACATGCAGTTTGAGGACAAAAAGATAAACCAGTAAGTTTTAACAGTTACTTGATTTGTATGACGTTTTTGCCCATTACAGTTCACTGGCAAGATCCTGGGGTCTCTGGATTCAGTAGGATCTTTGGTCCGGGTATTAGCAGTACCAGGATTTAAAACTATATACAAGAGACAAGTGACAAGTCTGTACAACTCGAGGGGGAGCAGCAGCATCTAACGGCCGTTGCCAGGTCCATCTATACTGCTATAATGCCAAGGCTCTATGCTAGAAAGCCTGTAAAGCTCTTAAAATGCTTAAGCTCCACATACTGCTTTCGCATCCCAGCAAATAAACTAACGAGTTTCGTTAGAAGACTCGACTAAAAGCCATACTGCTATATGGGCCCCCCATATCCAACTACTCAACTATTTTTGTGGTAGACATTAACAAAACACTGATCATAAATTAACTGTACATTCCTGCCCTTTAAACGTAACTTGAATATTTTCAATCTATGAACATAACTGCTTGCTGAAAAAAAAAAAAAAGAAAAAAAAAATCACAACCTTCCCTTGAACTGGCAGCTCTACTAATTTTTCCAGTGTGAGCAAAACCACTGATGTTAAGTTCAAAAAAGCACAGCCCAACTGACAGCTCTAACATTCCTGTGCGAATGGGTCAAAACTGCCCACGGTGGGGGTCTTCACTCTGATATTTGAATGCTCCAGTTCAACAAGATCACTCTGAGCTCTTAACTCGGAGGAGGAGCGGTCATCCTCCAAGGACCATGTGCTTGATCTGCCTTTGGCAGACGGCTTCTCTCCCTCAGCACAGGAAAGTGCCTTAAGACACGTGGCCGGGGCAGACTTTTAACTGCCGAGCGCTTAAATTAGGGAAGGCAAACTCCACTCCTGATCTGAAGCCTTCCGCATGCTAGACCTTCTACCTACAGGTTGAGAGTCTAAGTTTAATTCAGCCAAAGGCAAAACCACAGACCTGATGTAGCATAATTTATGACGTTTGAGCATTCCTGCAACTCTAATTCAAGCATCTTTATGATTATCTTAATTGGGTTAAAAGCAGGACAGACGTTTGTAAACTGCAATACCAAGTATCTTTGGGTATCACAATCTAATCCCTGTAGGGGGAGTTCCTCCTTCTTTTTTTTTTCCCCACAATATAGAATTCCAGCTACTTACAATCCTGCATAATTGTGAAGATTAGCAGCATATAGGCTAGTCAGAATGAGTCAGGAAGGTGAAAACGGCAGCAAAGTGGAGCAACGGTCAAGCTGCAGAAGCCAGTGCAGCTTCTACCGGTTTTAACAGAACTGCAGGTGTGGAAGATGCGCAGCCTGTGTCCTTGGCTACGTACACAGAACACATCCACATCAGCACCGCGTGCCACGGCTGTACGGAGAGTTATGAATCGGACTGAAGAAGCCTTACGTAGGGTGGTATTGCACGACTGTAGCCAAAGGCTCGCCATACATTAATATTTGATGTAGCCTTGTGCATCTATAAACACTTGTTTGCAGCCAATGTTTTGATGCCAGTTTCAGCAAGAGCAACACCATCACTTTTTAGATGTTATTCTTTGCATTCAGGCTTTAAAAATAAAGCAGCTCTAACACCAAGACTATTTACAGAGCTCCCTCTGGGATGAGGGGTTTGGAAGATACATAGACAGAAGTAATTAAGTTGTAGAATTTTTTTAAAACTGGGCCAGGAAAACTATCAAAAATCACAATGTAGAAAATAATCTTGTACTAACCGGAGAAGACCTGATACAATAATGGGCCTTTTTAATCTCTGTATTTTATAAATCTAGTAAAACTCCTAGAAAAATGTAATAAAGAAATTACATTTCTTATAAGCTCCCTATCAGTAAAATCTATAATGAAACCAAGATAGCCCAATAAAGGGAAGCAAACTGTGCAATTAAAGACAGCAGAAACTAACTTGAAACGTTTTGAAGAGCCATAGTCAAGCACGAATGTTCCCCATTTGTCCCTATTTGTGATTGCTTTTCATCTTCAACATTTTAAGACTCATAAACATTAACGCAAAAGAAGATAGAGCAAAACTAAGATGAGTCATTCAGTCCCAAGTCGCAGTTTCAGATTTATGAAATGATAAATGACTACCGTCCTGACAGAGATAATAGTTCAGAATTAATATGCTACCACCCAGACCTCTGTGCTGTATCTTTAGATAGGGAATCCACAGGCAGAGGAGGTCAGAAATACTCAGGTTTTGATCTCGTTTCTGCCACTGAACCACAGTGCAGCCTTGGGAAACTGCTTCATCATTACTGTAGAAAACCAGCTTTGGCTTTTAACATCCATCTTGCCTTAGTTAGGAGACAAAAAACAAAAAAAAAAAAGGAAAAAAAAAAGGTGCAAGTTCGTACAAACAAATAAAAGCATGAAGGCTAAACGGGGGCTCACTGTATTTCTCTATACACCATCAGACCTAATGGGAAGGGAAACATTTCAACAGAAATCCCATTTCAGATGCCGACAGGTTGATTGCCAATCACATGAAGATTTCAGTGTCTTTATATGAGGGTAAATATGAGAAACACAACAGTGCAATAAACCCAAAGCCTGTAAATCAAGTAACAACACTGAAGTTTGCAGCCCTTCTGGCTAAGCCTCCACGTACCAGGAGGCAAAATTCCATTTGAGAAGCAGCGGCATCAAGAAAACCATCTGATACTGTGCTGTTCTGGGAATAACCAACTTACAAATCACCTTTCTTCCCCAAAACTGAATGGGAAACCTAGCAAAGCTGGCCATTTAATTCAGTGTAATATATATGCACTCAAACCGAGCTGGCATTCAGAGCTCCGTGCATCCCCAGTTTCTTGTAAGATTTGGCAGCAGTGTCTAACACCCAACGCATTAGATCTGCCAGTCACTTTTATGACGTTAGTGGAGAACTGCATTGCAATTTAAACAGAAACAAAAAAAAAATTTCACGAGTTCTCACAGGGCACAACTAATCTGGTCTGAGGAACTGCTCTGAACACTTACCCGTTCAGACACAAAAATCATTTCCCTGTCCTTTGCTATGATGATGACTGATGATACTTTACTTGCCCATCAAAAGCTATTACTCACCTCGGGCAAGTAATATTTTGCAAGGGTGAACTAATACCATTACCAAAAAAACCAGCCTTACCTCTAGGAACCTCATCAGTCAGGGACTGAAATGAACTTTCAGAGCCTGCAATGGAACCGTACCAACGCCTCAAGAGAAAGTGTTAGTAGCCACCGGCAAGCATTAACAGTGTGAAGAAGACCTAAGTGCTTTCCTAAGTGCTCACACTATGTCAATGAAGGGGGACAAAAAAAAAAAAAAGATAAAATTCAGAATTGAGGAATCCCAGGCTCCACCCATTGTACTTCCTACTAATTTTTGTTTCTCACGAAGACAGAAAAATTTTAACTACAAAACAAGGAAAATACTGCTCTGAAAGATTAGAGGTGGGAAATGGTGTAGGAAAGGAGACGGATGCCTTGGGCTTGCAGCATGGGCTGGAACGGAGAAGCAGCAAACACTTTTTGTTTTAGCTCTCCTGCAAGACTGCTAAGATAAACTACTTTGGTTTTCGGGAGTTTGCCATGTTCATTTGTACAATACAGCCCTTCCAAGGTTACCCAAAGTACACATTAATGTACAGATTATGCTTAGGTGTTATTGTGCTGGGAGACAAATAAACAGGCACCATGGCAATGCGACTTAAATCAATTTATAAGATCAGACAGCAATATTGTGAGTTTACTTTAAACCCAGCCACTGATCCTAGTACTAAGCCCAAATCAACATCGTAGCTCAAAAGCTGTTGTGTCAAAAATGCACACACACGCATGTATTTATTTCGGCTGCCGAAAGAAAAGCACCCACGCAGGCTGTGGCTGCTCGCTACGTGAACCACCTTCTGCAAAGCGCCTGTTTGACACACAAACCCATTCCCTGCCCAGCTGACACGCCAGGCAGCTCTCCCCACGGAGCACCCTGAAAAGCAAGTGCGCGGCAAGTCAGCGGCAGCACGTCCGATCGTGATGGCTGAGAGCGGCGCTGCCTCACTTCTAGTCTAACTTCTCCCACGTGTGGCCATACCCCCTTTGCTACCCTTCTCTTTAGAGTTACGTGACACCGTGAAGCCAGCAAGGCAGCAGCCTTTCTCCTGTCCCCTCCCGGCACTCAGTGCTACGCTGGAGAGCATTTCGACCTATTCCCGATAGAAGGCGAGGGACGCAAAAGAAGGTACAAAATCTACTTCATGTCCACAGAGTTAATGCTTTCTGTTTGTTTACTGAAAGCAAGGAACAGAAGCACATCTTAACTTCATTTTTATAGCTTTCATAAGAAGGGTTTGGTGCCAAGCTCCTCACCTCCTGCTCTTGAAGAACGGTGGCTCTGGGGAAGGCAGCCGGCCACTGACAAAGCCCTGTGCAAACCTAACACTCAGTGGGCTCAGCCAGGAGGCCCAGGGACGTCTCCTCGAGGCCCGAGACCGTGACACGGCCAATGCCAGTCTGCAGGAACCACCTGTAACCACCACCACCCTTGGACGCACTCATGAATTTCACGCGATGCCACACAGAAATCACACACCATAAAAACTGTCACGTTCAGAAGCAGCTCTGCAGGAGCGACCCAAAGCACTCCCTAGCAAGACACTGGAACTTCTGCCATTTCTAAATCTTACCCAATCTCTACAATAACAGATGCAAGATATAAATACTTCCCATCACTCATAATCAGAACTATTTTCACTCAAAACTTAATGACCTGTAAGGAAGCTGTAAGATTTGTGATTCAAGATAAAGTCAATTTTGTGACAACATAAAAATTGCAGTGCTGGGGGGAAAAAACTGATTCTTCTAATGGAAAACTAAAAGTTCAGTCACACCACTTACATGTTTAACTAAGACAACAAAGAATTAATTTTGCAATAAAACATGCTCTTGTAGTGGAAGCAGTTACTGAAAACAATCAAGAGGAGCACGCCATTACCATAACGTTTTGTTGCCCTCCAACACTTATATCTGTAACGGCTGCATGTTGGGTGTAGGCTCCCAGATAGATGTTTTAAAGAGATGTAAAATCTCTGCAATTGTTATTTTATTTGCTTCTGTTCTGAAGCCATTTTACTACACTGTACTTTTCTGAATACTTATAATTTTCTGGGGAATATTTAAGGTTGGTTATCTCAGCTCCAAATGATTGGTCTTAAGGAGACTAGTATTAAACTCCAGAACTACCAGTATCTACTCCACAAGTTTTTCACGTGTCATACTGACACCAATAGCAATTGTTCCACCTTGAATAAAGCATGTCAAGAATTTTAAAAGAAAAAAGTGCACGGAATTGACAAAGCAAACTCAAAAAAAAACAAGTGTAGGCTTGTCTTTCAGATCCATCTGATGCTGAAGTCAAGAGGCAGAACCAGCCAGAGTGCCCATATTCTGCGTACATAATTGTGCAACAAAAAATTGCAAAACAGATTTTTCTTCTGGTTATTTGTTTTTTAAATAGCTTGGTAGAGTATGCAGTCAAATTGTTATTTGCAGATTTAGCATTACTACAGAATGAAGGAATTAAAGTAAAATGTGGCACAAATGGGCATATAAAAATATCCAAACTTCTTTCAGTTAAGCATCACGTGCCTTCTTTGTGTTAAATACAATGAGAAATTGCAAAAATACTGTCTCTGTTGCAGAAAAGGTTAGGTCAAAAATGAATCTTCTTAGAAAACCATCTGAGTCTGAAAAGTTAAGTGTTTAGTCAAGAACTAATTAAACAAAAACCCAGAGAAGTACTTTTTCAGATAATATGAAAAAAAGCACAGCTTGCACACATACATAAGCCATTTTCCATCCCTCCTTTCCCATCAGAAGTTTCAGCAAGTACAGATGGATTGATATCAGAGTCATGAAAGGGGGAAGAGAATGTGAGCGGGGGAAGAAAATGTGCAAATTTCATGAGCATTATTGCTGTTATTGATCCAACAATGCAGTTAACTATATGCTTAGTCCTATTTGATTTCCTAAAGGATTTTGTGCACGCCTCGGAGCTTCACTGAGAGCATCTATGCAAGTGCCCAGAATCCCACGCGTTCTTCACTTTGACTACATCACCCAACTTTTCACCTTGAAAAGTAATAACCCAAATTTCCAGCTAACTAAAAAAAAAAAAAAAAGAGAGAAAAAAGCCTCACTCACAATCCACACAGAAGTACCAACATTTTCCAAATGCAATTTATAAACATCTCGTGATTTATAAAACAAGGATAAACAAATGATACCTTGGGCTCTGATATCTCTCTATCACCTTTAGTACAGTAAGAGTTACAAACCAGCGTTGAGACGCTGTTTTTCTCCAACAACCCAGTACCGTCCCCGATCCTGCCGTGCCTGCTCTCTCAACTGAGCGAGCAAGGGCAGCCGCAGACCCGCCCCAGGCATTTCAGAGGCAATTCCTTCTCAGTACCCCTTCTGTAGCCAAGGGTGACCCGCTGGAAGTACAGAAAGCTGCACCTGCTTTCAATACAAGTGAAGGACAATGAGCAGGAAAGGGCCTTGCACTGTTTGAACTAAATAAAGTTTAAAAAATACACCTTTATGGGCCTGATCTTTTTCCTATGTAAATACTTTATTTAAAAAAAAAAAAAACAACAACAACAACAAACTTAAGTGATCCGGTCCTATGCTATCTCATTTGAAAAGCTGCATTATGCCAAACTTACATATATTCCGCCCCTGAAGTGGACGTAGCTCCAGCACCAACGGGGAAACTGGAGCCCAGGCTCCCGTGCATGGGAGCGGACAGGACGGAGCCCAGGCTCCCGGGTCCTGCGCCACGCTGCCATCCCTCTCTAGCCGTACAGATATCCTCCCTCAGCACAGGGAAGAAAGCATCTGCTCCTTAGAGCCACGACAAGGGCATGTGAGTTTAGCATTAACAAGGGAACTGAAGGCTGAAACTTCTGCGGCTCACCCTGTAAATTCACTGCAGCCATTTTCTCCCTGCTCCAATGTTCTCACCGTTCACGTTCCAGCTTCTGCAGACACCATAAAGTAGCATGGAGACCAAATACAAGGAAGCAGTCAAAGAAACCAAACAACAACCCAACAAATTATGTGCAAAGAGAAAAGAAAGGGTCACACAAAGACATGGAGCAGCAGGAAGGCAAGAAGGGCCGTGCACTAATGGAAAAGTCATTCTGATGCAGGTTGGAAGACACAGAATACTCCTGCAAGCCTTCCAAAACTCCTGTCTCCACCAACCCCACCGCAAAGAGACAGATGACTTTTAACAGCGGTGACTATTTCCACGCCTGGGATCGTCCGATGTGCCAACAGGACCTCAGCTCTGCACCGCCCTGCTGCCAGCCAAACAGCAACACGCCAGGAGGCTTTGATCCGCCTCACACCAGTCAAGAATGAACGCTGCTGCTGCTTACGCTCAGGTTTCTCGCTTAAATCACATATTTTGTTTGGTTTAAAAGCTGCAGCATAACAGGGTTATCAAAACAAATCCTGTGTGGTTCATGAACCCAGCTTCTACCTCTGCTTAGATCTACCATGCTTTTATCCCATCATTTAACTGGGTTCAATCAGAAATTAAAAAAAAACAAACAAAAAAAACAACAACAACAAAAAAAAAACAAACAGGAGATGAGCTAAAAGATGCTAAACCTAGTAATAAAACATCCGTTCCTTGGAGGTGAAGTATTTTGCCAATAAGTTCAACCATCCTCTGGAAAGAAATCTGCCAAACTTAGCAAAGCACATCTGCACACATACCTCACCTGTGGAGCACAGTTAGTGCTAATTAGGAAGGACGGGGTTTGGTAGGATCTCTGTTTGCTTCGACTGCTAATTGATTCCACGTGTTGGAGCTTTCAGCTGCCAGGCTTCATTAACAAGTAAACATTTGGTCATTTTTCCCTCCAGTCTCTGATCTAATTTTTCAACCCACTGTGCTACCTTCTTCCCTCTCCTCTACCTCAAGACAACACACAGCTGGAGGGCTTGAGAAAAGGCTGAAATAGGTTAAAAATTATAAACTACAGGAGAGAGGGAACAGTGTTTGTCTGGGGAAGAAGAACTGACATTGCCACTGAGGAACCACCTTGTTATTCCGCAGAAAGACTATTAAGGTCCAGAGCAACTGCTGCTGTGGTTCAGTCTGGTTTTGACCCAGTTTAACTATGTTTTCCTGATATTCAAATTGTACAATTCTGATAATGGGACTTAGGCCTCCAAAACCCTTTCCTGCGCAGAGGTGAGGCATGGACCAGCACAGGAAGGTTGAACAGACGACACTCCACACCTCCATCCATGCCCCCATCACCACCCTGGGAGAATCTGATCTCATTACCCATCTCCCAGTGTCAGGCTTGCAGCCCGCTACACTTCTCACCTCTTGAAAAATACCAGCGTTCATATGGAAAAGGAGAAGGAGGTTATACTGAGGCTTTACTCTCAAATTCACATCCCCCCTGCCAGTGGAATATATCATCATACCTAGAAGCGTTTAGACTAAAAGCTTTGCATGAAGATAGACGGGAGATAAGGGAGAGCCAGACCTTCTGCTGCAGATAAAACAACACGATTTTAAGCCAACCATTATAAAGTAAAAATGCAGATGCTGTTTAAGTAAATTCTAGATGCTACTTTCAATAATCAGTCTAAAGACCCATGCTCCTGCTACTGCCTTAAAATTCCATTCATAAAATAAAGAATTGGTGCTAAAAAGTGTGGACAAACAGCATGGCTGAGGCAAAGAAAATACACCCTTGGGCCATGAGAAGTCAGTTGGTCAGGAATCCTCTGCAGAGCACATCTGTTTGTAACCACTCACCCTACTGCTACTTACTTACTATGGCAATAAAAACCACAAAGGCAAGATAAATTAACTCTGGCCGAGAAAAATGGAACTGGCCCTGCACAATCTGCCCGGTAGTTGTACCCAGTTGTACTCGGCAGCTCAAATCCGGGCTCCATTTCCACCTCTGTACTCACGATGAATTACAATTTATTTCACACGCATTCAGCCTTAATGGGATTATTTGCAATGTAAGGTGCAACAAATTTTAGGCCAAAACTAGAGCACAGAGGCCAAAAATGTCCTTCGTTTTAATTGCATCTGTAATTACTTTATAAGACTACAATCCAGCAAATTACCCCAGGGACTCTTACTAATTATTATTACATATCTTACACCGACAAGTAGAAACATTCACTGAGGAAGAGACTGTCCCCACCCTCAAAAATATATAATCTAAATAGATGGGACAAGGAAGAGCGGGGAAGCAAAACACTGATGCTAACAAGACCATGTTGGACTGTCAATAATTGCTGCGTGCAAGAAGAGTTTGCAGCATCAAGTACCCGTTTTCTCTCCTTTTACTTCTGTTTTGTTATATAAGACATGAACCAGAGAGGTCTTATGCAATTTAGCACAAAAGATCAGAGCTCTTCATCTCTTAATCCTAATTACAGACTAACTTGCATATGTTTTTGTTTCCTTTTTTAAACTTATCTGGGTGATATTTGAATAAATTAGAGTAAATGTTTTCATATTAAAAATCTAATCCAATTCCTTGCGGCACCAAGCGTCAATAAAACTGTCCTAATCCCTTTCTTCTTAACACCAAACTTCATTAAGATTGTCCCACACCAATCTTTACCCAGAGCACTTGTCAATACTATTAAAGTATTATATTTATCCCTCTATTTATCTGGCACTGGCCTTCCCTCTGTTCATAAAATATTGATATCATTAGTTGAAATCTTTGAATTTGCTGTCAGAAAATTTGTTGGGTTTTTTCCCCTCATGTAAAAATCTCTATTTTCAAACTTAAATCATTCTGGTCTTGGGTAAGTCTCCAAGATCTCTTTCTATTGCATTGTATTTATATATTTTTTAATATTTTTGAGTTTTCACACCCCCAAAAAGTTTCCGCCAGAGCTGGGACCAGTGCTGGATAACCCTGATTTTCTCAACCACCTCTTATGGACCCACTAGAAACAAGCAAAAAACCACCCCAGAAACTGTAAATATTTCATAGTTTTGCTCTGTAGCCTGTGAACAACTTAAACTCGTCTTCTGAACGCGTCGTTAGCTGAGCTTTACAGCGGACTTTCCCCTTTATAGTGGTTTAAAACGCACTTTCCGCACCCAACGGGGAGCTTTACGCTGAGGGAAACCCTGAGGGGGTTTCCTCAGCACCCAGCGGGGAGGAGACCCCCCGAGAGGGGCCCGTCCTCGCCGGGGGTCGAGCTGTGACGGGACGCGGGGCTGCCCCTCACCCCAGAGGCGCCATTTCCCCTCACAGCCCCCGGGGCCGAGACGGGCCGGGCTCCGCCACGGCGAAGCGAAGCGAAGCGGCCCGGCCCGCCTCGGCCCCGCCGCCCCCCGCCACAAGATGGCGGCCGGCGGCTTCCCGCGCTCCCGCCGTGCCCCCCGCCGCCCCCACTCACCCCGGCCCGGCCGCCCGGTGCCTCTCTCGCGTACCGGGTCTTTTTCTCTTTAACTCCGGCAACAATTAGTGCCCCGGCGGTCCCGCGGGAGGGCGGGGCGCATGCGCGGCGGTCCCGCTCCACGCCGGTCCGGGCCACGGCCCCGGCCGAGGCGGCGCTGGGGGCAGGGCGGGACGGGGAACGGGGATGGGGACTGGGACGGGGCTGGCACTGGGCGCTGGGACAGGCAGGCACTGGGATGAGGCTGGCACTGGGATGGGGCTGGAACTGGGACAGGGAGGCACCGGGATGGGGATGAACTGGGATGGGACTGGGCACTGGGACAGGCAGGCACCGGGGTGGGGATGAACTGGGACAGGGCTGGGCACTGGGACAGGCAGAGAGTGGGATGGGGATGAACTGGGATGGGACTGGGCACTGGGACAGGCAGGCACTGGGATGGAGTCTGCACTGGGACAGGCAGGCACTGGGATGGGGATGAACTGGGACAGGGCTGGGCACTGGGACAGGCAGAGAACGGGATAGGGATGAACTGGGACAGGGCTGGGCACTGGGACAGGGAGGCACTGGGATGGAGTCTGCACTGGGACAGGGCTGGGCACTGGGACAGGGAGGCACTGGGATGGAGCCTGCACTGGGACAGGCAGGCACTGTTATGGGGATGAACTGGGTTGGGGAGGCACTGGGACAGGCAGGCACGGGGACGGGCGTGCACTGGAACGAGGCTGACACTGGGACAAGCAGAGAACGGGATAGGGATGAACTGGGACAGGGCTGGCACTTGGACAGGGAAGCACTGGGAAAGGGTTGGCACCGGCACAGGGAGGCACTGGGATGGGGCTGAACTGGGACAGGGAGGCACTGGTACGGGGCTGAACTGGGACGGGGCTGGGCGCTGGGACTGGGCCGCTGGCAGGTGTGGGCCCGGGGGGCACAGCCCCGCCTGGTGCTGCTCTCCCTGAGCTGCCGGGGTGAAGCCTTGGCACGTCCGGGGGGCATCGAGGCACATTCCCGGGGATTTGGGAAACGGAGATGTGCATCGCTATTGCCGCCGGCATCAGCGGATCGTGACCGCGACGGACGGCTCCATCACGCTGCCTCCTCGCCGATGATTAATATAAAATATTTCCCCCTCTTCCCTGCATTTGTTAAACTTGTTTTTCTGAGAATGTTATTGTCCTTTGTATTTGAATTTTGAAACAATAAAAGAACTGGCGGTAGGTTTTTTTAACGACGCTTTGGGGTTTTTTTGCCGTAGTAAGCGAGGAAGGAGCACGAGCGGGCCCCATGCTGTGACAACTTAAATGGAATGGGATTTCAGGAAAATAATAAATGGCATTTGAAATGGCTCATTTGAAATACACATCATAATATTCTTCATCCCTCAAGTGAGGCACAGAAAATACCCGTCTTTAAAATTAGTCAGAAAACAAATAACATTTCTCACCTCATCTGTGTCAGCAAGTTCCAGTTACAGCCCTGACTCTGCAGATGCTCCTGGCCCGTGTTTAAGGACTTGCTGGGTCCAGGGGACAGTGAGGAGCCAAAAGAGTTATAAATAACTAACTATCCATGTTTATTTAGACTCATATTTTGGTTTTAAGTGCAGTAATTTAAGTTTTGTTGAGGGAGCCCTGTTTTGGGGCTTCTCAGCCTTTTATCTCACTGCTCTGACTGATCGTTTCAGGGCAGAGCCTGCCCCGTGCCTGCCTTTCCCTCCTCAGAGCTCACGTACAGGCTGCATTTCCCCCATTTAGGGTCTCCCGACCCTAAGTCAGACTTTAGGACTCTTTTTCAGTGCATCTGGGTAGATATCTCCATCCTAACACTGGCTTCTCTCTTGTATCTAATTATTCAGACGGAAATATTGCTTGGAAACATTGCAGAACTATTGCAGACGTTCCACTGATTCTTCCTCTCTGGCCATGCAATATTATTATTATTATTTTGTGTTATTATTTTACCATTATTGCACCCGCTTCACAACTGCTGCCCGTTAAGCCCCTGCAGTTTCGCGAGCCCGTTGTGCAGCACCGTGTTTGCAGCAGCTCCCGGCTGGGAAACACTTAAGTGCCAGCACCGGTGAGCCGCGTGAGCCGAAGGTTTTGATGCAAAACCTACACTTTTATGTAAAATTAGCAGGGGAGACTCACTCAGTGACATTCAGACACCCACGAGACAGAAACGAACATTAAATTACACAGCAGGACCCGGCTGAGACACGCGCCCATCACTCCCAGTCGCAGTGCTGGTGGCAGAGGTGCGCTGGGCACGGTGACCCGCGCCGCTGCAGAGACCTGGTGCAACCGCTGCCCTGCCGTGGGGGGCACTTACGATGCTTCAGCCTAATTATGGGGAATAAGATGCCGCTAAATGTCCTTAGCCTGGAAATTCCTGCTCTGACACCCCACACATCTGGTGCCAAGAGGTGCCTGGGCTGAAAATCGTGGTACCGGCTGGGGAGGGTGAGCGCGCTCACGGGGCGGTCGCCCTTCCCGAGGTCCTTCCCTACACCGGGTCGTAAAGCGTGGCCGCGCTCCTGCAAAGGGTCGCAGGGGGAGCAACGATGCCCATCACCCGAGAGCAGACAGACCTGAGCCAATATTTCTATCCTACAGGTAGGGAAACTGAGGCACGCTCTGTGCAGGCAGCGGGCTGAGGCTTCACATCGTCTCTTCTCCTCCGAGGCACCCAGGATTATGCAGCAAAAGAAGGTGCCATGGAAATGTCCGTGTTCCTTTGTTTTTTTCCTGCTTTCCAGACACGCCTCAAATAGTTTCCCTTTTCTTTTGGACAAAACATTGAGCAAGGGTGGAATTAGGAAAGAAAAAAAGAGAGCAAGAGACTCCCGACGTGCCCTCTTCCAGCGCCGTCCTGAAGCTGCCGAATTCAGACAAGAATTTAGCGTAACGCCCCCCAAATGCAGGGAAAGCAGCTCCTCTCCCCTGGGTTACAGCAGGACGTTTTCTCCCGTGGAGGCCAGCTCTGCGCGAACCGCAGCATCCCCCGAGCTGGGGGTGGTGAGGAAAAAGGCTTTTGGTTTTTGGTGCTGCTTTTTTGCCTTTTTAAAATGCTGATCGTTGGGGTTTTGGGGGTGATGAGCGGAGCTGCCACCCCCAGGGCTCGAGACCTCATGGGGCTTTGCAGCCCGAAGCAGCTCTCTTGGGGCAGGGAAAGGGGTGGTGACGGAGGGTGGAACGCTGCGCTCTCGGGGTGAAACCCGGAGCATCCCGGGCACTGGAGCACCTCAGCCACCAGCAGCCTGCGGGGACATTTTTTTGGGGGGTCCTCAGTCCTGGAAAAGAAGCAGAGATGCTGGGATCACAGCCAAGATGGGGACACAGGGACCAGGAGAGGTCTGAGGACCCACAGAGCCCTCCAGCACCCACAGGCAGAGAGGCTGAAAGCAACGACCGTCATTATCTCAGCCTCCAACTGGGGATACTGGTCTGTGATGGGGACCACAGCTGTTTCCTTGGAGGAGCCCATGCCCATGCAGTCCCCGGCCCGACCAGGGCACAAGGAGGCTGCAGGGAACCCATGGGGACTCGGCGGCGGCTGGAGTCACCCACCCCGCAGAGGCAGGAGATGGAGGAAATAATGCCTTTTATTTTTTTTAATACAAGCTTCTGTACCCTCTGTAAACAGTGGCCGCAACCCCTTTCACGTGCTAAATCCTGCTTTAAAAGCTGCCTTCACTGCCCGCCTTTACGGCAGAGGGAGAAAGCCCCAGCAGGATGCGCAGAGGGAGCGGGGTGGGCGCGTTGGAACTTGCTTTGCTGGGCAGCTCAGCGCATTTTGGGACAGTTATCACCTCCCCACCATGTCCACCCCACGGGAGCATCACCAGGTCCCCCCAGAGCAGGACGCGTGGGGACACAGCCCCAAACAAGCCACTTGCTGGTCCTGCTGCCAGCACCAGCCCTTTCCTGCAAGAAGCCACCGGGGTATTTGATACCCAAGGATGGTTCATAGCCCAGAGCTGGTGCTAGGGTTTAATTTTTCACCTTCCTGATGGTTGCAGCTGATGAAATCTCCTCTTCAGGAAGTCGCTCGCCCCTTGTTGCTCCTACCACATCCTTTCTCAGCGGGTGCCCGGCACGGGCTGTTGCTGCATCATGTGCGTGTGGTGGCACAGCTGGGTTCCTGGCTTTGTTTGTAACTTCACGTGAGCAGCCAGAGATGTGGCAACCTCAAGCCATCCAAAAAAAGGACTCAGCAGGCTGAGAAAGCAGCTTGCCCTGGGGATGGGGGTAATGCCGCTGCTGGGGTTGCTCCATCACTGCATCCCTGCTTAGATCCCGGCGCATTTAGGGGTAAACCAAAGCATGGGAGGGTGCAGAGCCAAATCGTAGCAAGTGCTTAAGCACAGGCTTCATGTCAAGCATGAGAAGAGTCCCAGCTCTTCACTGGGGTTATTCGTGTTCAGCGCAAATCCAGCCGGATCACAGCCTCGGAGCAAGGCTTGTGGGGGTAGCAGGAGCCTGGAGCGCAGGTCCACACCCCTGGGCTTTGCAGAAGACCCCGTCTCTGACAGGTGACCAAACTCTTACTGAAATCAAGAACAACTCTTCCAAATAGGCGCTCTAGGTGCATCTTTAAATACGTCAGTGATTTTGTTAAGAGCTGCCCCCATAGGGATAAGCCAAAGGCTCCTCTGATACAGGAGCAGAGACTTGGGCAAACAGGCACAGATCTTGGGCTGTCCAACTATCAAATGCCTTTTTAATCAAAAACTACTTTTTCTACCCCTAGATAATTTGTTTGCAACAACCAATCACCTGCTTTAAAAATGGCAGGAACAAAAGCAGAGAACTCACAATTAATTGTACCAAAACCCCACGCTAACGCCCCGTTGCACACACAGAAACCTCCCGCAGGGTGGGTGCTGGCCCCGGACCTTCAGCATCGCCCAAGGTGCTCACGCACGCGACCCCGAAGGATTTTTGTCTTTCCCGTTGCAGGGAACGTCCCTTACTGCACACTATGAAAATTTACAGCTCGGCCAAAAGTTTTCCACGTAGCTCCACCTCCAAAGGTCTGTCTTCAGGTACTTAGGGAAGAAATGTTTCTTCCAGAGGGCTCACTAAACCCACGCTCACTTCATTAGGAGCAGCCTTGGCAGCCAGGCAGCAAAAGCCGGACTGACTTTTTAAAGTTCTTAGCCCAGACTTTATCATTTGCAGATTTTCTTAAAGGTATTGTTCAGCTAATTGTCCCCTATTAGCAAACATCTCGCCTAGCCTGGTTTGCTTCTGTACTAAGATTAAGCAGCAAAAGGGATTAGAAATGTTATCACGAGAGCCTAAGATGTTAAAGCACTAAACATACATAGCTGAAAAAGGCTTTTCCTTCTAAAGAAATTAAATATCACTTCCACAGAGCTTTCTCATGCTGCTGTAGTAATATGACATTTGATAAAGTCTGAGCCACTCACCAAGCCCTGACCCCTCTTAAACTCTACAGAAACATTTTGTGTTGAAAGCAACTCTTCTGGTCTATCGCCCTTTCATCTTTTTAATATGGCAGTACAAGTATCAAATGATCAAAT
Source organism: Pelecanoides urinatrix (assembly GCA_013400755.1). Classification (NCBI taxonomy): domain Eukaryota; kingdom Metazoa; phylum Chordata; class Aves; order Procellariiformes; family Procellariidae; genus Pelecanoides; species Pelecanoides urinatrix. Next base: position 16,391 of record VZTQ01004259.1, on the reverse strand, counting down.
TATACGGAATTACTTGCACCTATGAAGTTAACATCTAGCTGTGAGAACAGCTGGCGTAAGTATTGTTAGCAGTTTGAAATTTGCTAAAGAAAAGTTTTTGATAAAGCCGTAACTAACCTTTTTTTTTCCCCCCCCAGACCAGGTAAGAACTCACAAAACGTGTTTTGCCTTCTGTTTTTCAGAACGTTGCTGGCAGGCAGAGCGGGGTGCTGGGGACGTCAGTTCTTCATTCAAAGCCACCTGTGCAACAGAAGAGCTTGGCAGATTCAGTTTGAGCAGTTTGCTAATGGCCCAAGTCTAAAGTTGGGATATTATTCAGGAACATCTACAAAACTCCTGCTAGAAGCTGCCTGCCTTCCTCCCCTGACCACGGCGATGCTGGGGACACACCAGCAGGGCAGCTCCCACCACCCCAGTGTTTCCAAGCCCAGAGCTCCTCGGAAGCACATCCTGCACTTTCTTTTTCTTTTCCAAAGGTTCCCCCCAAGCACAGGTGTTTTATTAGGAGGAGAAAATCCTGGAAAATAAGCTGAGAAGAGACTAGGTGAGGCTCCAGCCTCAACTCCAAGTTGCTCTGGGTGTAACTAGAGAAGCCGGACGGGGAAAGCGAGTGCTAGGGAATTTCAGATGGCGGAGCCCTCCTGGGCACCGCGAGTTCAGAGCAGAGGGGGTTTCCGTAGAGCAGCTCCCTTCCAGGAAAGGGCCATACACAAACTGAACCTTCCATTCAGGATTGGGAATCCCCAAGCTACAATTCCCCCCGCATTTCGGGGGGCATTAAGACAGACACTGCCTGCTTTGCCCAGAGCAAAGGCTGGTTCATGCTATCGAAGTCTGTAACATCCTCGTCCCGCCTGGGTCAGACTAACACCTCCTTATTTAGAAAGTCGCGGTTCATGATTGAAATCCCAAACTCACAATCAGGGATCATGAAATCAAAGAAGAACCAGAAGTAAGCAGCTGGGACGCCTTCGCGTTCTCCTGCTGAGTGTGCTAGACTAGAAAAACACCTGCGAAAGCACCGTGCTTCTTTCCCCTTCGTTTCCCAAAGGCACCGTAACAAAGGCCAACGCTGTGAAAGAGGAAACAGTTGAAGTGATCTACAGAATAAAGCAGAAAGCACGCTTTCCGTGCCAGCCGCACTTACCTCCAGCATCAGCTGTACAACGCGTCAAATGTTGTGGGACAAACAATGATTTCAGTTGACTTGAGTCGAGCGAGTTAAGTGGGTGAAAAATTTTCTTCCCTGTACTATGGGAGCTGAAGCGCACTACGTTTCATTTATTCAGACAGTGCAAAACAGGCTTGTCACCTTCATTATCGCTTCTGGTTCATTTTCCTATATTCTTCTCTTTATTGCAATGTTAAAGCTCCAAACAACACAATAAGTGATTCCAGAGAAATGAGTTATTTTAACTGGATTGTGTTCGAGTGTCGTGACTACATTTAATATTAAGTGCCTTTCTAAACCACGAACCCATTCTCTGCGTTTAACTCTTCTGCAAATTCAAGCTTACATCAATCAATATAAAACAGTGACAATCACAACACAACTTCATGGAACCACCACCAAATGTCATCAAGCAAAAATAGTCTTTATTCAAATTTCATGGAAACAGGAATCACTGTACTTTGCAAGACAGGGAAAAATAAAATAAAAAAATTTAATATAAAACAAGGATATTGTCACAATACCAGAATATGGAACTATACTTCTTTTCCCTATGGATTACTGCAAGTACCTATTTTTTTTTTTTTGCCTTTTGACTGTGCTATTCACAACTTTGTAAGTCCAAAAATATGAAACAAAAGTAGTATGAAACTTAAGACTTAGCACTTCCACTAAATGGCATACATCAAAGGGCATCAATTCAAGGGCAAAGACTGTTGAAGCCGTCATACCTACCTATTGGTCATCACTGCAATCTCATAAACCCACCAAGGTGCAGTGCTCATTCTCTGCAAGGCTCTTCCTAGAGAACAGGGCACTTTTGGTGCTCTAGGGAGAGTTATATTTAAAGAGAACCTCTCTATAGGATAGAAAATGAGCTGAACAGCCTTGCCCCAGAGAGCGTTGCAGGGAGGGAGCACTGCTGTTAACAATGAGAGACATACCATCGGGGTTGTTAAAAATATACAGCATCGACATGTTTTCTACTTCAATCACTTGCGCTACAACTACTAAACATGTACAAAAGACTTTTCCAACCATTCCAAGTGTGGTTGCAGCAAGGTTAGGATCTGGAGCGAGACCTTGACCGTGATCGGGAGTGTGACCTAGAGGCAGACCTAGATCTAGACTTGGACCGGGACCTAGGCTTTGAAACAGATTTAGACCTGGAACGAGAATCTGATTTGACATTTGGTTTTGACTTGGAAATCGACTTAGACCTGGAACGAGAATCGGATTTGACATTTGGTTTTGATTTGGAAATCGACCTAGACCTGGAGCGAGACACCCGACGTGCGGCTGCATCCTCACCCTCACCTTTTGCCTCCTTTTTGTCAGAATCTGATTTTAGATGCTCCTTTTCTTTGGAGGCTGACCTGGACCGCTCGTGGCTGTCCTTCCTTTTCTTCTTGCTACTTGGTTTGCTGTCTCGCTTGCTGCGCCTCTTGCTTTTCTCACTCTTGCTGCGGCTCCTGCTTCTACTTCTGCTGTCATCCCTGCTTCTCTTCCTACTTTTCCGTTTATCCTTACTGTGGCTCCTGCTCCTACTCTCATCCCTGCTCTTGCTCCTGCTTCTGGCCTTGCTAATGCTCTTCTCCCTGTCTTTGCTTCTACTCTTCTCCTTGCTCCGACTCCTCATGCTCTCCCTCGTCTCTCCCCTGTCCTTACTCCCACTCCTGCTCCTACTCTTTTCCTTGCTGCGGCTCCTGCTCTTTGCTTTCTCATCACTGTTATGGAGAGTGCCCTCAGATTTATCTTTACTTTTGTTTCGGGATTTCTCTGCACTCCTACTGCGGCTCCTACTTTTATCCTCTTTACTTGGAGTCCTGCTTTTCTCTTTTTGGCCTCTGCTACGGCTCTTGCTTCGACTACGGCTCTTGCTTCTGGAACGGGACACAGACCTGAAAGCGCAAAGGCAACAGACAGCTCCACTTTAGTGCGGCTTGGATTTGACTAGCACTTAAATACCGTGCATAATATGGTAGGGAAAAGAAAAACAAACTGTTCCTACTGCAAATTTAGGATGATGCTTCTCATTTAAGCAGGTAGTCCCCATTTCCTCCGACACAAAGACGTACCTGGATCTTGATCTACTCTTGGAGCGACTACTACTGGCACTGCGGCTCCTGCTCTTATGAGAATGTCTGCTTCGAGAGCGAGACCTGGAACAAAATCAATCAGCTTAATGTTAGCACATGCCCACAGAGAGCTTGTGATCCCCTCGCCCCTGTGGGTAAAACCCCATAGTATTAAAGCACCTTTCAAGCAGCCGAATGGTGAGAGCGTTACATACCAAAATTACAGAGCACCCTTCTCCCCACTGCTCATCCCCTGCTGCCGTATCTGGAAGGGAGCAGGGTTGCTAATCTGGGAGAAAATATGCAACCTTATTTGAGATAAGGAAGCGAGAACCACTTTCCCAATCAAGTCAGAGTTTGAATACAACAGTTGAAGTGGATAAAGCTTGCACGTCAGGCTTTGATGTCAGGCTTTGATGTCATAAGCAAGCTGTTCTATGAACAGTAGAAGTTTGCCTGAGTTTTCTTGCGACAAGTTCTACCGCAGAATGGAAAGGGGAAAATACTTGGTGCTGAAGCAGTTCTCTCGATCATACAACGAAAGCAGCAAATCTCTAAGAAACGGGGAATGGGTGGGGGTTTCCAAGCTGAGAAAGAACTGCTAGTCCTGCTGCTTTTAGCAGAACACAATGTTCAGAGCCGAAGTGTTAAAAGCACCTTCTGTTTCATTCTGTATGCACAGCTCCACCTGCCACACAGCCTTCTCCCGCACGACAGCAAGGGCTAGGGATCCGATGTAGTTGGGGAAGAACAGTAGCACGCTGTCGGATGTTTAGCTGGCAGATACACACATTCACCAAGGAAGACACCTCTGAAAAAAGGCCTCGTTGCCCTTGGTTACTTGCAGGTAACTAATACATTCTCAAAAACCAGATTTATTGAGAACTCTGAACACTTCCAAAGCATTTTGGAACCTGCTGTATATTCACGTAATTGCAGCTAGATTCAGCCTGAGCTACATTTTAAAGAGACATACCTCGAATGGCTTCGGCTTCTGGAGTAAGAGCGGCGCCGTCTCGATCCAGGTCTGTCTTCCACTAATCTAATCTTTCTGCCATTTACTTCTGTCCCGTCCAGCTTTTCAAGGGCTCTTTTCATGTCAGAATAGGATTTGAACTCAATCACACCTTCATTTTTCCTTCCTTTGTGTGCATCTGCATATGTCACTTCCCCTGCCTGACGCATATAATCCTAGAGGAAGAGGACAGAATAACCATTGCCTCGAATCCAGAGTCAGGCTTCCAGGCTGACCCTGTTCATTTCAACGATGCTGACTTAGCCTCTTCTATTCACACGGATGTCAGCAAGGGTTTTAACCAAACGGCATTTGCAGTGCTAACGCCAAGGTTTCTGAGCAAGCCAAGTCACACGCTATGATTTCACAGAGTTTGTGTGATTAGGACCAAGGTGGTGTTGATAGTTTTGAGCCAAACGATAATTTAAGGTCTCCCACCTCGAGTCTAATATCAAATATGCTCTGGACTATGAGAAGTTTCAAATTACAAAAGCGATTAAAGAAATAAAATGCTTGCTCTCTAAATCGTGTTTTCAAAGGTAACTTGGGAAAGGTGATAAACTTAAAGGTCGAGTATGAAGAGGCAAGACGACTACAGGCAAGCAAACTTCCCTTTGTCCTCCACCGAGGGAGCATACTCATTCTGCTGGAAGAAACCCCCCCACAAGTAAAAGCTCAATTCATTTTCCCACTTCATGCTTCCTGGCTTCTCTGTTTCAATTATTAAAAACCTCTGTTTATTGGGGAGGGCCATTCTGCCCTGCTTTGAGCAGGCCGTCAGACAGGGCCATCTTTCAGCCGCTGCGGACTTTGGCTGCAATGGAAACGGGGCACAGAACTCCGGTTCAATCTGTTTTCAACCCAGCTACTCCCATCTTAAGTACACTGAAATGAAAGCTATTCAAAAAAAAGCAATGCATCCACTAGAGGATTAATCATGCCATGCTCTACTTACAATTTTTAATACCAGAAGCAAAGACAAGCTATTGATGGTGTGAAGCATTAACAACAAAAGACATTTGAAGAATCTCAGTACGTACCTGAACTAGTGTTACATACTCAATTACAGACCAGTTTCTACTACGTCAAAGTTTGTTTAGAACAAATTTTACACATCCTTAAAAGAGAACCATAAAAGAAAGCGTTCCTGTAAGAACAAGTGTTTTTAACCATTGCTGCTATGTTTGAGAAGGAAACACTATCTTTTTGCACCTACTATTGAAATTCTGCTCCCTGTCCTGCCCCCCATCCATGATGCAGGTAATCACGAGTCAACACTTCACCTCCAGCGTACTCGGAGGTACTGCGGGCTACCGAGTGTTACCCAGCACTGCCACTGCTGACAATCGCCTTCCGCTCCTTCGGACTTAAGAAAATATTAGCTTTTGACAGAGGTTTTGCAAGATTGCTCGTTCTGGAAGCATCCTTCGCCTGAAACTCTCTTCAAAACAGCTTTACATCGTGTGGAAATTCTTAACAGAGACTGTGGAAGAACAATGCTATAATTTCCAAGTAGCTCTAGCACCTTACAAGTCGATGAGTAAAATCCAAAGTGACAAGGGCAAACTCCTCCATCTCTAGTGAATCCTACCACTGGCATGATTAAAGTCTGTTTTGACAGGGCTTAAAGATAAGCTAACACACACCTGTACATGATGTTGTGTTAAAGAAAAAAGTTATTCTCCTGCTGTCTAGTGACACCAAGTCTGCAGATGCAACTCCCAACGTTGCATTAATGATTTCATATATGCAAGTACACTTCCATATTGACTTAATGCGTGTATTACTTCCAAAATCTATTTGTATGCATACGAGCACACAGACTTATTAACAAGTTGGAGTCAAGAATACAGGTGTGCACCATTTTTCCTTGCTGAAACGGAAGCTAATTTTTTTTACCCTTTGTGCTCTTTAATAGAGAGAGGGTAAAGAAAGGGGCCCCATACCTTAAGATCTTGCCAACTGCAGCGGCTTGACAAATTTTCCACAATCAATCTGTATTCTGTACGGGTAGGAGGACCGTACTTATCTCTTCCGCTTCTTCTATAACCATATCCACCTTTAGGAGGTGACAAGCAGACAGCAGTACTTCAACTAGGGAAATGGAGCGCTCGCTCTACATCCCGGACGAAAACTGTTCTGCCCCGTATGATCGCAAATACATTAGAAATTCACCCACCCGCTAGTCTAAATTCAACCCCCCTTGTATAAAATGTTACAAAGATCCAAAGCATTAAAAAAAAAAATTACTACAAGCACATAATTAAAACGATGCACATAATTATAATTATGATTACGCTACAATTAACATGCAATTAAAATTAAGCTGTTTTTAAAACAGTTTGAAAGAAGAAACCGAATTAAGCCAGTTTACTAATGTTACTTACATTGCTTAAAGGTTTTCTGAATATCTGACATGAATAAAGCTTTTCAGGCACCTATTTCAGATTAATCTCATCTCTCTCTAACCCTTGGGGTCCTCACCACCCAGGTCTAATGGGAAAAGGTTGCGGTCGTCACATGGCTTCCTTTTTTGGTCAGCCAAGGGCCACAAAGGTCAAAGAGCCACTCATGGAAAGGTAACCCAAGGTCAGCAAATGGAACGGGCAGTCATCTTAGCCTCAAAGGACTCTTTTAATTAAAACATTGAGGTCTTTGTTAAATCTATGTTAAACATCACATTGCAAATAAACCATTCAAATAGTTAAACGAAATGATAATAATAAAAATGGTACAAGAAATTGTGTTTATTCATTTATCAGTTAAAATAGTTTAATACAGCAAACAAGTTAATAAATATTCAGATCAACAGTTACATTTACAGTTACAGAACACTATTCACAACTTCATATAATTTTCTTTTAAAATTACTTTTTTTTTTAAAAAAAAAGAGCAAAAAATATTTTATTTAAAGTAAGGCACAGATACAAATGCATGTTAGTGCTTACTGCGTCCAGAACCGTAACTGCTGTCACGACGTGGGCCTCTGGCATGCTCAACGATCACTCTCTCCCCACAAAGATCTTTACCATTTAGCTCATAAACAGCATCATCTGCATCTCGCAGATCATCAAACTCAACAAAGCCGTACCTAGAGAGAGGGAGAGAAAAAGAATCACTCGGAAAGCACTGAAGGCGAGGTATCTGTGCTCAAAACCAACCCGTATCCCACAGCAGGTTTCTGCGGAGCCCGAAGAGGTGCCTCTCCGCCTGCTGCCCTTCAGATGAGCTTCGGCTGCAGCCTCCCGACGGCTGCCGAAGGGCTCAAGGCCATGAGCGCTGCCCCCACAAACCCACTAAATACGGTGCTACGCTGCTTTATTCAATAAATTTGCTCAACAGCAGTGAGGCTGAAATGGCATTTGGCAGATATTGCAGTATACATGTTCCACGGATTAGGATTTATCCTGATTTTTGAAGAGCCCCGGGTTCATTCCTGGTTCTATTAGGAAGCTACCTTAATTCCTACACTTCAAATGGAAATACGTGTTCATCTCTGTAAACACAAGCAGTCTGCACACCCTGCATGAAGGTCCAACAAGAAATAACACACGAAGGCAGGTTAGGAAAAGGAATTTTGTTTTAGTCAGACTCATTTTACTCGACTGTGGACAGTACTGATGGTTTGGGTAAGAAAAGCAACATGCTCATGCAACAGGACAGATCTCCCACCTGCTGAGATACTTGCAGCTTCCCATGTACTGCTGAGAAAGTGTTTTATGCCCGCTGTATTTCCAATATCCTAGCATTTAAGAGAGCGTGGTGAGTCCAAACCTTGTTAAAGGACTTGAGAAAATGCAGCAACAGTAACCAGGGACAAATTCCCTGGGCAAACAAAGAGTCCACCTGTGGCCAGGAGGCCTTGTGAGCGCAGCCCAGGGTGCAGGTCCGGAGACGAGCAGACAAAGTTTTGTGTTTGAAAACATCTGCTGCACTAGCCTTGCTCAGGACTTGGAAGTCACGGGCAGATCAAGTGCAAGAGTAAGGATACAAATCGAAAAAATATATAATGCTTAATTTCAACATTCAAATAAACATTGTGGCATCAGATTCCTATCACCAAAAATGAACACAATACAGAGACAAAAGCTTGCAGACCACCGGCCCGAAAAGTTCAAGCCAGTGTTTTCAGTTTAATCTTCAGCGGTGCCACAGGCATCAGTGCCAACGTCAGGCTGCTGCAAGTGCCTACTCCCTGTTGGCTGGAGATCCCAAAAGACCGAGCGTAGGGTTTTTAAATAATTTCTTACAGCTGGTGCTCAGGGGCAAGCCAGTGACTTGCTTATGGTTGCAGAACAAACTCACAGCAGCACTGAAGCAAAACTCGAGCCTGCCCATTTCTAACCTGACAAGAGTTAAACACCTATTTAAAAACCAACATCGTGTAGATCCCCTTATCCCAATGGGTCAGGGGAAGAGGACAAAAAGCATCAGAGTGCTGTTTATTGTAGTTCAGAGTCTACCTCCAGCTGAAATCACTTCTCCTGCAGTTACCTGCCAAGACCAGATCCAGGCTCCAGGGTCCCCCAGGCAATAGCCGAGGATGCTGCAGCCCTGTGCCCAGCTGGGAGCCTCTTTTCAGCTGCTGTAGGCAAACACATAATCCTGAACTCAGGTCTTAGCAAGGCACAGGGGGAAATTTTTTGTGAGTGCTGGTATTTTAAATAAGCCAGAAGAACAAATCCCTGCTACAAAAATGCTGACCTCTTCTTTTAGGACACTTCATTTTTAAGCTTTCTCAGTAGCCCCCAAACCATGGCTACAGCTTTGCTGTGTAATGGTACCTCTATTAACAAAATACTCAAGAATGACTCCAAACACCACAAATAACGTGGCTGCTTTAGCATGCAAGTGCCGTAGTTTCATGGAAGAAACAAGCGTGAATGATTTATCACAATTGAAACAATCACAGTCATTATAAAACCATTCAAATTGCTACTTTCTTCCCTTCAATTCCAAAAAACAGAGCAAGCGAGCTCAAACATTTAAACGAGATCTCACCCTAAAAGCAATTACTTACAAGGTGAAGCGCCTGGTACGTTTCAAGACAATAAATGCACAGACATTTGAAGTGGGAATAAGGGAGGAATATCTGAATTCGATCAGACCACCCTATTGAACTTGTTCTTCCCAGAAGCTGCTTGGGGGGCACTCGGTCACCCGTAGCGCACACCAGACAAAACGCAGCACCTCCAGCAGCTCTTTCTTTAAGCAAACAAGCAAACTCATACTAAAAATCATTGTCCACATCACTCAAATGAAAGTAATACTGATCCACCTGTTAAATATGTATAATATTGCACCGTATGATCTAAAATCATGAATAAAACACCTTCAGAAGCACAGTTTTACACCACAGAAAGCCACAACTGCTGACACAGCCTTAACGACAGCAATCTGAACCTGCTGTGATATGACAGCAGTGCAAGTAAATCTTTTAACTGTCTACTATTACTACTTCGTATGTGGCATAAAACTACTTACTAAAAATGTCAATGCAATTTACTTCAGCTAATGTGAAGCTACACCATTTTCTATTCATGTATCAAAAAAGGAAAAAGCTACAGGAATATGTCCTTATCCTAAGCAATTCCAACCCACTGAACCTCCTAAAAGCGGGTTTTTTTGTTTTTTAAATCCAAAGTGAAAGGAAAAATGCGATTTTTCTAAAATTGTTTAATGCCTGAAATAAAAGGCAGACCCTCATCTTTCTCCTCCTTTCAGCTGCTCCCCTGCTCGCATCGCTTTCGAAGCCCGCTGGATCCTCCCAGCCGGCTCCGCACCCCCTCTCCACGCCAGCCCACCAGGACCAGCACGAAGCCCACCTCTACGGCGTTCCCCAGGTGCCAGTTTTTTCCCACTACTCATAAAGTGGTGCTGGAGACGTGGTGGAGCCCAAAATCACGAGTCCTATGTGCGGAGAAGGACCTCAGAGCTGCTGTCCCTGCCCTTTGCCCACACAGGCTAGAAATCCATGAAGTTCAGAGGGGCAGCAATCCATCGGAGCTCGACCTGCGGCTGCAGGGTCGATTCAGCAGCTGCTTTGCAGGTTCCCAACAAAACGGGACCTGCTCAACTCTCGCCCCGCTCTCCTCTCCATGAATCAAGTTGATGGTTTGGCAGCTTTCTGAATTTCATATGACAATTGCTTCGCATGGACAGATGTGCTCAAAATGAGCTCATTGCACCTCATCGCTCCTCCACAGTCTCTGGATGGGCGAGGTGGGGGCAAGCAGGCATCGACATGAGCAGCCACAGGGAAGAAAACACATGAAAAACTGACTCCTGGCTTCAGCTTCGTTTGGAATAAAGAATGGAATGCATCCAGCCCTAAAACACGCTCCTGAAAGTTAACTTGTAGGCGGCTCGCCATCCATTCAGGCTGCTCGTTTTTTTCGTACGCTCGCCCGCGCCGTAGCCAGGGGAAGGGCAGAGACGCAGGCAGACGCTGCCCACCACGGCCAGGCTACAGCCAGGGGCTGGGCGTTATCAAGGAAAAGCATCTTCAGGCCACTTGAAACAAAACACTTGTTTAAATTGAGTCACTGAAGTTACAACCTCAAAAGATATTTGAATTTCAATACTTAAACTACTTAAATGTAAGATTTGGTAGTGATTCTTTTAAGTTTCTGCACTAGTGACAAACATAGCTGAGAATCTCTGGTCTTCTAGTACAACTGAACACCTTAAAGCAAAAAGAAATTCAAATCTCACCTTATTCACCCTAATATTAGCAAAGGACAAAAAAAAAAAATCCACAAATCCACTGGAATTAAAAACCAATTCATTAGCAGGTCACCTTCCCGTCATCTAGGTGTACTGGGTATCATTATGTTATGACACCAATTTGATTTTTTTTTTTTAATACCAATTGGAGTTAACAGGCATTAAATATTTTGGTGGGGATGGTGCAGGGAAATCAAATCACTTCTCTGGGCAAATACAGACTTTGAACCTAGCTAGATGAAAGAATTGAAATTTGAAGCTTTTAGTTTTGATCTGCGTTCCTCAATCCATTGGAGAAGTTACATCCCTCTGTCTTGCAGATATTTTTGAGGATGAAGCTGTGAATTCTCGAAAGCCGGTCAGGGTGATGCAGGGCAGGTCAGGGTGATGCAGGGCAGGTAAGTACACAGGTAGAACCATTTTTTTTAGCTAGTGAGAGATTGCAAATTGGTTTCCCCATCAATGAAAGCTTGCAGCTTTTAAGAGTTATTACAGCTAGCTTTTAGCATGTTTTTAGAAGATAAAAGAGCAGGCTGAAAAGTCCAATTTTTTGGTCATGTAATACGTACACTACTGCCATGCACAGCTCCGGTTGTCAATGCAGTTCTGAGTAGGAAAAAAGAATATGAAAACTTTGAGCATACAATTAGAAATTGCAACTTGGAACGGAGAACGCTACAGAAACCGGATTTTTATTTTCCCATCCTTCTCTCAGGTAAACATTGCTTTAAGCCATTGAATTGCAAGCTTAAATTACAATTAGCAGCAAGTGAGAGCCAGCTAAGCTTTCAGGACCCCGCTGTATCACATTGCAGTTTCATCCTCTTGCTCAAGCATTTCAGCTTAACTGCTAAAATACCGAATGGCTAATCTCCTGCTGCTGAGCACCGAAAATAGCCCACAAATTTCCAGAAGAAACTGAAAGAATCTCTCAAGTCAAACACCGTGCAGTAATTTTTAATCATTTGCTAGGCACTACTAAAAATAAGTGGTGGAGAAAGGACCAGCGGGTGAACACAGCAAACTGCAGAGTACCCCAGCAAAGCACAGCACAGGCCATCCCAAGTACAGAGACACAAAATCTGATAGCGCAAGTAAATGTTTTGTCAAACTGGAATTTAACTGCAAACCAACAGCAGCCTGTTGAAAGAACTTCAGAATATACAACTAAAAAAGGAATTAAATTGTTGAGTTAATCCCAGAAATACAGCCTGAGCTCTATCTAACCCACAGCTGAAGCAATCTGCTACAGAAGCGGCAAACAGCGAGGTGAATGACAACTCAATCTTAAATTTCCCGTACTCCTTCCGTTATCTGCAACTTTTGAACTCTGTCTCCCCCAAGTGAAGTTACAAAAATGACTTTAACTCTGGAATAAAGTGTATCGCATACAGAGCGCCTGAATTTTAGATACAGGCAGGCTGTGCCCTCCTCCCCTCTATGTTACTTTAAGATGCCACAAGTTTGGGCCACTCAAGCACACCCGTGAGTCGACCCCTGCACTCACACCACCTCCCCGCAGACGATTCCTAAATGCCGAGCTGGGATCGCAGGGCTGGTCCTTAGTAGATATTTTTCAATAAAGCAAGAAGACAAATCCGTTAGCCATGTAACTTGGGAGTTCTACATCTGCCAAGAAAGTCTGGGGTTTTTTCCAACATCTGTCTATGAAACAGAAATATTTAATTTGGAGGCTATAAACAGCAACAGGAAAACTGACCCCCCTCAAAAAAAAAACCACTTTCAAGGATACGCAGTGGGACTGGAAAAGAGAGTGCTCAAACATTTCAGGTATGGGCAGTCTTCAACGTCACCTGAAGCTGTGTTGGTGAAAACACTGACACGTGCACACTTGTTTGTTTTAATAATGGCTTTTATTCATCTTATAAACCTGTTGTATGTCCACCTACCAGTACAACCAGTGTTTAAACTTAATTAAGCCTTTTTTTTTTAATGCTCAAGGACTAAACTTTTACAAGAGATTCACCTCAACCTTAATGTAAAAATAATAATTGGCTCTCCTGGCTAATAACAATAAAATCCATATTCCACTCAGTTTTCCTAAGCAAGACTTCAAGTTGGGTTTCTTATAAAAAGTAAAGACGCCAACACTCATGAAGCTGGCGGTTTAACTGTTGGGGGTGGGGGGGGGGAACCAAAAACACCACCAAAACCAGCAATTTGTTTTCTCTTGAAAAAAAATCCACACTTGAATGTCTTGGGCAAGTGCTGGTGGAGCAGGATCCAAACCCTCTGGGTGCAGGAAGGGGCGAGCTGCTGGAACAGCACACAGGGGAGAACACAGAGGGTACGTTAGGGGCTTCGGCGGGGCTCCGGGGGGCAGGACACCCCCGGGCTGACGCCGCCCCGCGCCTCCCACCCCGGGGTGCGGCAGCCTGGGGGCTCCGCGAACAGGCCTCTGCTGCCGCAGCGGGGCCCGCAAAGGGGGTGTCTCTGCCCCCCCCAAGAGGGTTTTTGGGGGGGTGGGGGGGTGTTGCCCTGGGGTGCGGCCTAGCTCACCCTTGGGTGCTCATCCTGGGGCGCGGAGGGGCCTGGGGGCGCAGGGGACACCCCCTCCCCACANGGGGGTTGCCCGCGGGGGCGGGGCTGCACCGGCGGCGGAGCGCGCGCGCCGAAGGCGGGGCGAGGCGGCGGCGCAACGTCACGGCGCCGCGCGGGGAGGGGAAGCGATAAGGGGGGTAACGTCACGGGAGGCCACGCCTCCCTCCCCGCCTCCCGGCCTGGCCTAGCGGCTCTTAAAGGGGCCACGCCGCTGTCGTCCGCTACGTGACAGCGGGCTGGTGGGGCCCGCCTTGCCCATGTGCGGGGCAGGGATGGGGGCCCCTTCCCGTACGGAGGGGACGTGTCGGTCCCCCCTTTCCCCAGGTGCAGCGCACTGGTGGGGGTCCCGCATGTGTCGGGGGGCTTGTGGGGTCCCCACTTGCCCGATACGCAGGGTGTGGGTGGGGGCCTCCTTCCCCACGGGTCTGGGGGCTTATGGGGTCCCCCCTCCCCATATACGGGGCGTTGTTGGGGTCCGCTTTCCGATGGGTCGGGGGTCGTGTGGGGGTCCCCCTTCCCCAGGTACACGGCGATGATGGGGGTTCCCCTTCCCAAGGCTCAGGGGGCTTGTGGGGGTCCCCCCTCCCCATGTGCCGGGGGTGGAAGGGTGGGGGTCCCCTATGTGCCAGGGTGCTGTGGGGTTCCCTATGGCAGGGCTTGTGGGGTGCCCCCTTCTAAAATACACTGGATACTGATGGGCTCCTCCTTCCCCAAATGCAGGCAGGGATGGGGGTCCCCCATCCCCACACCCTGGGGTCCCCCCAGAGCATCCCCCCTCCCCGGGGACACCCCCCTCCCTGGCCGCACTCAGCCGTTCCTCATTCCCACTGACGAACAACGACGTCCCTCTTGCAGATCCCTAAAATGCCATTTTTGGGGACTTATTTTTATCGTTTCAGTTGACACATCAGATGCCGAAATCACACCAAACCCCAGCAGCGGCTCACGGGAACATTTCAGCTTTAGCAGCCACCACCCCCCTAAAAAACCCTCACCATCACCCCTCTAAAAGATCCATCCCGTCTATCTGCAATGCCAGCAGCTGGATTTCCAACCGCGATCCCGCTCGTTTGACAAGTAGAGTTAAATTTAATTATTTATTCCTTCGTGCCCTGGTGTAGGAGTAAAGTGCTCAGGAACATTTTGTGAAAGTAAGAGAGTTCTCTAAAGCTTGTTACGTTTTATCGCCAAGTCAAATAAACAACGGGGATAAAAGCTTTGTATTAATTTTTCTAGTTTATGTCATGCTTAATAGTGCTCTTAACGATCTCAAAGTCTTTTTCTTGCTTTTTTTTCCCCCTAGTTTATTCGTCGATCAGGAAAGCACGCGATGCTGCCCTGCCTCCAACGCCGGTGGCTTTGCTGGGGGGATAATGAAAATACAAAATATTGGGCGGTTTAATAGTGATGGGAGAGCAGAGGGCAGATGCTGGCAAGGCGTTTATCATGGGTTACATCTAGTAGGCTTCTTGTCTAAGGGACGTCTGAGTGCGAGGGGCTACGAGGGGATAAAATGGCTTCAATACAGCCCAGCAAATTTAGCTGCTAACATGGGCTGTGAATTTGAATTTTAATTTCAAAGCGCTTAGCTCTCCCAAAAGCAAACGCAGTTGTAGAGGAGCCCTCTCCAACCTTGAGCACCATCCCAGCCCGACTGCCCTTCTCCTCACCCCCCCGGAGCTAGAAAATGCCTGAAAATGAAGGTACAACCTTTAACTCCCCGTTTTCACTCCCAAAAGCCGAGCTGGAGGAGCGAGACTCCCCCCTGCAGCAGTAATTTTACATATCGGTGTTTTCCATCGCACGTCACCCTCCAGGGAGGTAAATGTGCCGCTTGCGGCTCTTCCCTGCCATCAGCAAAAGGCAGCCGTGGAGCAGGGCGGCCGTTTACCACTCTCCACCGGCGATACTCAGAAAGTCCCTACGGGAAAGAAAAAATATTGCACTGACTCCGAAATTGCAGGATGCTCAGCTGGAGGATGACCTTGCTGCACCACGGCTGTGCAAGAAATAACCGAAATCCTTGTTCTGAGCTGGTGCACCAGTTTATTTCAATTGCAAAATATATTTAGGTGGCGTTTCACTTCTACTTCATTCTAGGGAGCAGCACGGAGAGCCTGCTGGAAGCTGAGAGCATCTCCTGGTACGTGGACAGCCAGGACAGAAGCAGCGCTACTGAAATCACAGGGCGGGGGGTGTTCCATAGAAGGGGGTACCGGCATTTCTGCACGGGGGGAAGGTGCCCGAGGGAAGAACGTCAGGTCTGGGGCTCTGGGATGCCCCGCGCTGCAGCCTGCCCCATCCCCCCCTGGGGACCAGCTCCCCGGGGCAACGGGACGCAGCACGGCCCTGGCAGGACACACCAGATGCAAAGACACTTTGATTCAGTTCTTGGCTCAGAACAGCTCTCTCCATGACAAGAAACCAGGGCTTTTCACCAGTTGCTTCTGTCCTCCACTTCCTGCTGCCGGAAGACGGGCGCGGTGATGTCACCGTGATGCCACACATTGGAGAACTTCCCATGGTGCTCCCCGGGCAGCCGGCGCCATGGCCCTTCATCCTGCCGACCGGCAAGACCAAGCCTGGCTGGTCGGGGAAAGGGCCACGGCTGGAAGTTGCAGCCAAGCTGCAAAAAAAGGAGAAAATGGAGCCGCCTTCACTGGAGACATCCCGGGCTGCTGACTCGGAGGAGCTGGGTTGGTGGGTGGCTCCAACTCCTCCACCTGACCATCCGGGAGGTGATACGGGAGCGTCCTGGGATGCTGCCACCGGACCTCTCGCAGAAGAAAACACCCTTCAAGGTTTGCCTGATGAATCCCTGGAGAAACTGGCGGCTCAC
>VZTQ01004258.1:0-61184 GCA_013400755.1 Pelecanoides urinatrix | reverse complement strand
ACTGCTTCTTCCCTCCGTTCTGGTGAATGGCACGACATCTGTCCCTTCAGACAAAAAATACCTGGTCAAAAGACATGATGCAAAGGGTGGCGGTCAGAATAGAAGCAGAGTTTAGATGGGATAAGTTTGCAATTTCAGGGACAAGTTCTTAGATTATATGAATCTGGGTAGTTTCACTAAACAAGTCTCTTATACTCCATCAAAGATTGTATCTGGCATCGTCTTCAGTAATGGTTCTGTGACTTCTTAGAAAGAATATTTTATTTGCATCTTTTGTGCTAGGATAGCTCCTCGTTATAATCCCTTTAAGATAACTCAATTTGGGAAAAAGTCAGGAGAGAAATTTATGTCTGTTTAATGCTACTTAGCTCTGTACCCTATGTTGACTGCAGTTACAGAGCTCACTCTGATACTTCTACTCTAATGTAAAGACTGAGGCTCTTTGCTTGATATACTGTATGTTGATGAATTACTCCTTAACCATTGCCCTCTGTGTTTTATATATATTTTTTCTTGATATCTTGCAAGTCATAGAGTGTGAAAGAGAAAATTCTTTGTTGTTGTTGGGGTTTTTTGTTGTTTTTGTTGTTGTTGTTTTGTGTTTGTAGCAGCAAGCCGAATGAGAAAATTAGGTAGTTGCAGTCTATAAACTTCTAATGGCCAGATGAGAAATCTTTGTCGCTCCTATGTATGATTGAAGTATTTGATCTGTTCAGGAACTGCCTACTTTTGGATGACATTAGTTACCACAAATTAGTAATCAAGACAGATAATCTGGAAGAAAAAAAAAGAAAGATCAAGGATGTAGTGAACAATTCGTATGTCTCTCATAACAGCTGTTAGAAATGTCTGTTTCATCAGCTTTGCTTTCATCCTGTGACTAACATGATAGCTGAAAAGAAATGTATGGGCTTTTAAATATTCTCTTAAAATTTATTTCATAGGATGAGTTACTTTAGACAAGAGGTGAATAAGAGGGTATGTAAGAAGTATACTGAATAAAGAAGAAAATGGAGACATAAATTATATAGTCATATCCTCTTCCACAACAACAGAACATTAAAAGAAACTGGAAGACAATACACTGTAAAGCTAAGTATATTTGCAGGAAAACATACAGATGGTATAGACTTGATCCCTTATGGAAAATATGACAAAGTTTCTCATTGGCTTTAATGAGCTTTAGCTTCTTCTTGTGAGAAGAATTTGAAAGCTGAAAGAGGGAATATGAAAGGGACTTGTGCCTAGTGAGAGAAGAGCACACCTCATTCCGCCGGGGGTTAGTTTTGCTGTGTTTCTGCTAGTGGAAGGCTTTGCTTTGTAAGGCATCAGCTCAGAGCTGGAGAGAAACTCCCTCTCTTTGATCAGAATGGAGAAGGGAGAGAGATTTCTAGACTCCTACAAAAAGACAGGTCTGTTTGTCACCAGCTTGAATGCCAAGAACAGATATAAAATATAGCACCAGAATTTTTGTTACAAGATATGCACCTAAGGCTAAAAAGGATCCATTTCAATATGCAGAAGATCATCTGGCAAATTTCCAAAAATAATGGTTATTAGGGCTTACCTGAACAGATGCAAAAAGTCCATTGTGGCAGGCCAGGAAGATAGTTAAAGCAGTGGAAACTTTATTTTCAGTGAATTTTTTTGACTTGTGGGAGGAAAAGGAAACACAACAAGGAAGATGAACAAATGACTCAAACATTAATAAATATTCAAGGGAGGTTGAAGAAAGCTTGAGCACTTGGAAGTGTGAATAGGGAAGGGATTACTTACCTCGCAGCCTAGGGAAATAACATTGTTTGGGCTGAGGTTGGTCTGAACTGGCAAGAAAAGCTTTAAAAAATGAAGAATTTTGAGAGGTATGTATGTAGCTTTACACAAGACTATAAAACACACAAAGAAGCACTGATAAATGAGGGTATAGCAGTAAGTAAAACAGTATGAGATATCAGAAAGATGTATAGTTACAGATGAGAACTGCAGGTAAGTAATATAAATAGTGAAAGGCTTGGATGGGACGACAAAACAACAAGAATAGCTGAAAGGCTTGTGCTCAGTTCAGGACCCCAGACATCAAACAGTGCCACGGAATTACTAGTGTAGAACCTAAAAGCAGTTATTAACATGGCAATCATGGCAGAGCGCAGCTACTGACAGGCACAAATCATTCAGGCACGACAGATAGAAAAGTAAGGATGATGAATACCACTGCATGTGGTTCTGTATCAGATGCAAAGAAAAAAGAAGAGATAGCCAGAAATAAACTAAAATCTGCATCAAGATAAAATTAATTTTGCGGAAGGTTAGTAAACCAGATTGTGTTGGGATAGTACTGTAATAAAGTCCATGGGTCAGATTTGGATAGAAAAAAATGATGCAAAAATAAGGCAGGAGGATAAGTACAGAAGATTATGTCAGTATTGAAGACCTTAATTTCTTAATGATAGACCTGACAATGTAGTTACAGGTCTGTATATTCTGGAATCTCATAGCTGACAAAGTTTTTCATCAGCCAATCATTAACAAAAAGTGATGCCAGAAGTGATTTCAGTAAGACATTAAAATGTGATCAAAATGGTGGTCATGGGAGTGAGGGAGAGGTGGGGAAAAGTGTTATCAACAATCATAACTTTATTTCTCTTAAATAGAAGATTGATAGGGTTCTGTGATAATTTTTTGAATTTCAGAAGCTTAAATTTGATCAGTGAAGAGAACTGGTTAGTAAAGTATCTGAACTAAGAGCTTAAGGGCTTGAATTTAGAAGAGGTTCAGAATTTCTCAAAATCAAAGAAATCTGATTTCTAAGTAAGGTAAAAATGTTATCAGAAATTTAAATAGATTCAAAATCCCTTCACAGGGTGTATTAGGATTAAAGGGTGAATTTAGAAAAAAGCTTGATTTAAAAAAAGCTGAATGTTAGAGATCAAGAACTGCAGGGATAAAATAAATATAGCCTAAAGTGGGGCTGAGTTTGATCTTAAAATATTAAAACCAATAATAAACATTAAACACTCTATGGACAAAAAACAAGCTACACAAATAAAAGCAGAATAAGGAAAGAGTGGTCATTAGCAGTTCGGATGATATTGATACAGTCCAAAAGACAAAACGAAACCTTCATCTCAGTTTTTCCTAACAAGGGAAAATGGTGAATAAATTGAAAACCAGACTATTAAAAATGAGGATAGAGAAATTCCTATTGCCAATTCAAGTTGAAATCATTCTTGAAGAGTCTAATGCACTGATATTTTTGAGGAACCAATAAACTCCTAGTAGGAAATTCAGTGGAAAAAAACCCACCACAGTAATGAACAAATGAAGTGTCTGATGCAGTAGCAAGGATTTTTAGTAGGTCAGCATGTACCACATGACTCTCTATGCACATAGCTAAAACAAAGCTGTCAATGAACAGTTTGACTTTTTGTTAAACAATCCTCACAAGAAAGTTGGAAGATTCCTGATGAAACTTGCAGGTGTCACTGAGAAGGAAAATGGTGTCAGCGCGGAAAAGAGAGGAGATATTGTACCGAATGTGCTCAAAGAATGGATGGAAGTCAGTGGTGCAACATGCAAGGTACCTCTTACACATTAATAATTCCTGTTTTGATCTCTAGCTTGTTAGAGAGAAATAATTGCGGCGTAGAAATGGTTGAGTGGTGCATCAGTAAGCTTGATGTACTAGAGGGGCACAGGTTGCCCCAACTACTGCTGGCATATGGCTGTGCTGAAAGAGGGCAGGAGGAGGAAGACATGGCTACCTGATGCTTCGGAACAAGCATTTCCATTAGCGATGAGGGGGAGAACTAGAAGCCTACTCAGTTCAATGAAACAACGTCCGAGGGGCTAAGATTTCTCTCCATAAGTAAATTGGGGCCAGGGATATATATTGGGAGGGAGAACTGTTTGAACTAAATGATGATGCTAGTGGAGAGCAGGGGGTTTAAACAGGTCGCAACAAAATTAATCTAGAAATATGAAGGTTTAAGATGGTCTGAATGAACGAGTCTACCAGCTGGAGTATAAGGAGCCAAGAAAACTTCTGTTACAGGTAGTGCAGTCAATCTAGGAAAAGAATTGCATGCTACACTGAGCTGTGATATGTCAGGACTAGACTGCGGAGATCCCTTCTAATTCCTAATTACTAAAGTAACTAATTCTAATTTTTCCAATCCTTTTCCTACGCAATTCTTCCCTCCTCCATGACTTCTCAGAGTTTTAAATGTCCAAGTGAATTATGCAAGGGAGTTCTCCTTTGTCACCTTCATTTTGACAGACTTCAGTCTTATAACTTAGGCATAATTTTTCTTGCAAAATTATACTGACTATTCAAACACTCAAAGCAAAAATCAACAGAAATTGGAAAAGGAAAAATTAATCTGAATTGAATGTATAGCTTATATGTATTAAAACTCAAGTTACAGACTTTGTTCATTTGTCCTTTCCAATAATTTTCAGGATATATTGCTTGAAATTATTGCAGAAACATTGAAAGGCATTCAAGCCATTAGTACAGTAAAAACAAAGCTAAAATCCTAACAAAAAGAACAGAACCTACATAACAAGACAACTAAATTCTTTGTTCTAGCAATCAGTTTTATTTCAAAACTAGCTCATCCTTAGTTCCTGCTGTGCCTCTTTAGCAGAAATGTTAGTGCCTGGGTCTCTGTCTGGCCTTTGGTGTAATTAGTGCTAAAGTTCTGTTCAAAGCATCTCTGAACAAATTGTCATCCTTCATTGCAGCTTCAGTCTTCAGCAAAGCTAAGCTTCTCTTCAAAGTATGAAACATCAAATGAGTCTTAGCATTTTCAGAAACAAACCTTAGTTTGATGCTCCCTGTGTCTTTCTCCCCACTACCTAAGCACGCTTGTGTTTCAGTGAAAACTAATTCCTTCCTCTGGGAACTCGTGCCAAAGACTGGGAATACCGCATGGTTTTGATTTCTTATGCTGCAGAAGTACAAGCTATAAAATTTCAAAGACCTTCCAGCTAATTTTATTAAGGAAAATGACATCACTCAGCAGCCCTGAAATTCTAGTTCAGTGCACATAGGGGAAAAAATGTTAAAGAAATCCAATAAAATCTCTCTCAAAAATATTTTAGTTATTTAAGCTTCATATCTCAGATACCATAAAAAGTAAAGCTTTTCTGCCTGTAAGCTGTGTGCATAGAAAATGTTTGGGTTTTTTTTTATCTATCTTTTTTAGACTTGTAGGACATTTCAGTAGCAGAGATGAAAAATGCAATGAATTTGCTGACATAACATAACTGCATATCTTTGCACACATATGAGTTTTTATGTCCACGTACTGGCATGTAACTACACATCACTGCAAACTACCAGCTGAAACATTTGTTAGACAATCCCTAAGCCAGTAAGATTTCTTTTGAGTTGCATGAGGTCCTTTGTCTGGCAAATGAGCTCAGTGCCTACACTGCAATTCATTAAAGATCACACACAATGTGCTTGAGTCTTTGACCAAGTGATATTGTCTGACAGTACGTTCCATATATCTTGCACTGAAATTCAGACTTCATTACTTGTTGATTGTTTAGAATGTTTTAGTTTGTATGTCCCCTTTATTGTTCAGCATGTTTTCCTCCAAATTCTGATTTTTGTTCACACACTTGATTTGCTTTATTTTATGTCACTAATTTAGTTTTAGTACTTTCCAAAAAGTTACTCCTTACCAATGATGGCTATTTATTGCCTGGCCCTTTTTGACTTAGTCAGGTTTAAAACACACTTTTGTAAAGTAATAACTCAGGGTTGATAGGTTTCCTTCAAGACAAGTAGCCCATAACATTGGTAGTAGAAATCGTAGCAGTGTTCTTAGAAAAACCTGTAGGAAAATGCCATTATGCAGATTTTTGCTCCAACCATTACAGTATCTGTTTTCCTCTACTTAATTACAATCTTAAATGGGCAACAGGCCGACTTGCACAGATTTTCATGCACTTTTAAATAGTCCCTTTAGCTGTACTTTAAAAGTAAGTAGATCCATATGTGTTACAACCAAAATAAATCATACAGGAGGCCGTATACAAAATCATTGTATGAAATCTATGAGTTGGTTTAGAGCGGCATTAAGCTCATGCTTAATTCATTAAAAAGACTCACACCAACTTCAGCTGGAGCTGAACTCAGCCCCACCTTCAGCTCCTGAAGACAACCGAAGCATTCTTAAATTGCATACCATAGCATGTCAAGTGTTGTGTGACACTGGAGGTATGTTTCTATGCTTACTGCTATGATGCTTAGTCTTTTATCATTTAGACTAGGAGAATCACCATTAGTTATTAGCAATGTTGTGCCCATAACAGAAAATCAGGCAAATCTGTTTCTGTTCAGTAGAAATCACAGATATACTGTAGATGAGAACATTGATCACTCTAATCCAATATATTCTGCCCGACAATGATCAGTGTAAGTCAGAGAAAAACAATGCAGTAACCTACTTCTACAAGTTTCTTTTCAATTCCCCCCAGGTAGTGGTTGCACATATCCTGAAGCATGAAAATGTCAATGGATTCTTTTCATTGTCTCTAACATAACTGTGGAAGATCTTATGGTGAATTCTGAACTTGCCTACAGAATCCATACATTTATAAAAAGATATGTAAATTCTACAATGGATTAATTACACACTGAGGTAAATAAAGCATTTCCTTTATTAACTTTTAATTGTCTGTCTTGGAACTGGATCAGCATGGCTGATTTTGAATGGAAAGATGAAGTTATTTTTATTTTAGTTAATTTTAAAATCAAATGCTGTTAATGCAATTTTATTTATCCTTCCCTCGTTTCCTTATTCTCTTATCTTTAAGTGGTAGGAAGATTTTCTGTTGAGCCATAACACTTGATTTTCATTTTGTCATTCATGCCTTGTGATATGACATTTTTGGATGAAGGGCTTTGGTGGCAATGTTGATTTCAGGAGCTCCTGTCCCCCTCCGATCCCTCACCATGCCTGCTCTTGTTATTGCTCCTCCAATTTGCCAGGTTGTCAGCTGTGTCAAATCAAATGACTGCGTAGCCATGTTCAACCTGGACCAAAATACTCTCTTTAAATACTGCTCCCTCTTCCTCCCTCCCTTTTTCCCCATGTATGCTTATGTTTTAAGCTGCCCTCAGTCCGCAGGGGAATGCAGCAAACAGCTGAAGGAAGGGGACAGTGAGCTCTGACAGCTTGCCAAGGCAGGAACTCCTTAAGCCATACTGTTTCCACAAATCCTGCATCTTCAGATTAAGGCTTCTGTCTGTTAGAGAAGCTATTTACAATATTGGATTTTTCCAGAGAGTCAGGAAGAAAGTTTCATTGCTTATATATAATCATCTGACAGGTATGGTGACGTGTCTGCATTAAGCCCTGTTCAGAGAAAGCCTCAGCAGCTCTTATTTCTAAACTTCTGCTGATACAGGTGCAGTTCTTGCAGGTTGCACTGTCGTTAGCTGTAAATGTTGCTTTAACTTGTTTGAGCAGATTTAAACTGATAGCTTTCCCTCGTATAACTCCACTGCTTCCCAGTTCACATCAAGTGCAGATCAGACACTTATTTCTCTTACAGCCTTTCAAGTATAGTGTGCAATTTTCATTTTAAATTAGTCGGGGGAAGGCGGTTGTGTGCAGTCATTTCCTAGTTTTATATAAAGCAGCCAAGAATCCAGATTGTAGTAAGTGATGCAGTAGATATTTGTCTGATAACAAGGTCTAATTTGCATGTACTGATCTGCTCAAATGTCCATGAGCTTTATATTTTACTCCACATACTTACAGCTGTTGCTTAAGCCTTTGCAGAGGAAGCAGCAAAGACCTGCTACCTAGAAAAACTTTCCATCTTTAGAAGGTTGAACAGCAGTTGAAGCCTTCTGCGACTGTTCTAAGGAGGACAAATAAAACAATTTTATGAGCAGCTTAGTTCCTCTAGATCTGCTCCTTGTTCAGCTGTTTTGCTAAGACCTCAGTCAGTTTTTCAGTTTGCATCCAGGTTATGCTATTTCTGCCTCAATTCCAGTGCTGCTTATCCTGACCTACTGATGAATTTTGTTTTTTCCTGAAACTTGTAAGCACTTAAATATAATCTACAGAAGCTGTAGATCATGCCTAAGAAACCATCTTGGGTTTATAACTGCACAGAGAAAGAGTGGTTCCAAAGATGTTAAAGTTTACAGCAGCCCTGCCCACACAAAGTAGGTGACATTAAGGTGGTCTTTTTTGTGCTAGGGAGACTTCATATTTTTCTAGCAATCTAATTTTGTTTTGTGTCTTTTTTAGGCTGAAGCTGCATTGCTAGAGATGAGAATCAGTCATTAGAGAAATGAACTAGATCTGGAATTTAGAAATCAGATTTCTTCGGATTTTATCATTCAAACTTGACACCTGAACTTTCAATTTCAGTTTGAGACAAGGAGGGAATGTGAAGCACTGACACATGGGTTTTTCTACTACATTCTTGGATCACTGAGATTTGCAGACACCTGGTCCACCATGTCCGTGGAGTATAACCAGTTCAACCATACAGTGCACCTACAGTAGGGCCAATGTCACACCAGCTGTGCATGTATTACACAAGTGATTCAACTTGCTCAGGGTGCATGGGATATATATTCTTCATAAATTTGCAGTTCATGCCTGGCTGGTCTGACTCTTCCAGAAGGTATGAGGCTCACTGCACGCATGCTAAACAGCACCTCTGTACATACCCCTGCTCAGAAGAGTCCCAGACAGAAATAAGGCAGTCTTTCCTTGCAAATTAGCTGGCAGGTATTCCAAAAAAGATTAATGTGGACAATAAAACCAATTTATAAACAGTGCAATTTTCCCCTGTAAATTATAATGCCAGAATTAGCTGTACATAAAATGACTATTATTCTGGCAAGTATTGGGGGGGGGGGCGGGGAAGAAGAAGAAAAAGCAACTTATTAACAAAAGCATATTTAAGACATGGTTTTGGGCTCAAAGTTTAGCACTATGAGTCAGCTTGTTCAAAAGAGGTAAAGGTAAAGATATTCTTAAGAAGAAATCAGTAATTATTTAATTTATTAATTAATCCATTATAGAATACATGGCCAGTTAAGAAATCATTATACTGTGAACAAAATTTGGTTTAATATCATGGATTATTTAGTGAATCAGAAGTTTTGCAGCTGATCATATTAAGGTGCATATTTAAGATCTAAAAATAATATTATGCATATCATAAAAATAGAGCTTAATTGTCCTTTAAAAAGGTGTTGCTAAAGATTTATAAGCATTTTACCTTAAAAATGTAGATGTGACAGTGACCATCATTCACTTTCTGCAAGGAAAAGGAATTTTTTTCTTTTTTGGGAGAATAATGGAGGAGAAGGGAAGAGGGAGAGGGATGCCTGATCAGAGCTTTTCTGTAATTAAATACTCAGCAAGGACAACTAGCAGTCCCAAATCCATTCTCTCTCATCAAATTTTGAGTGATTGGGATACAATTTAGCAACCTGGCATTTCAAATAGTGTTACCAAATAAAGATTTTAAAGTCCCTGTTTTCAAGAAAACATAGTAATTTGATGGCTTTTTTTTTTTTTTCTGTTTTCTTAATTCCTATAATGCCTAGTACAGAGAAACCACGTGGACTGCTTAAGCATTGTTAGAAATGCTCACTACTAGTGTTGGGGACATTCTATAGTTTTCCATTTATGTTTCTTCACAAAAATCTGGGTTGTGGGGAGCATTTGAAACTAGACCAAAGTTTTTCCTGTGAACAATTATCTGCTTGTAATGCTCTTTACAGGACTACTGTTTCCAGTTTTGTGGAAATTGAAGAAACTAGGTTTGGCATTTTCTCATTACCCATGGGACCCAGACATTTGGCCAGTCTTTAAAACTTGCCTAGAAACTTGAGCCAGATTACTGACACAGACTTTATAGAAAAGTTCAAGATATGTCTGTGCATAGCTTACAGCAGACTAACGGATGCTAGGTACTATAGTAAGAACCACCTGAATCAATGGAGGACGAGCCTTACAAGAAGCAGGGCAAGGGCAGCAGTGACCTGACCAGAGCTGGCTTTGGTGCCCAGTAACTCCATGCAACACACCACCTCTCCTGGTCTGAATGACCACCATAACAGAGAGACCCCATTCATGGACTAAATGAACTGAGTGGACATTTTACGGGAGTGACCCATAGACTAAGGGAATGATATATAAATCAAAAGAGGGCAAGGGGGATTGGTGGTTAATGAAAACATGTTGGATAGTATGGGACCTGAACATGACTTATATGGTGTGGAATAAGGGGTGGAGATTGTACTGGTTTTGGCTGGGATAGAGCTAATTTTCTTCATTGTTGCTGGCATGGTGTTGTATTTTGGATTTGTGACCAAAACAGTTTTGATAACACAGGGATGTTTTATCTATTGCTGAACAGTGCTTGCACAGTATCAAGGCCTTTTTTGCTTCTCATGTTGCCCTGCCAGTGAGTAGGCTGGGGGTGCACAAGAAGTTGAACCCAGCTAACCGGAGGGATATCCCATACCATGTGACACTGTGCTCAGCAATAAAAGCTGAGAGAAGAAGGAGGAAGGGGAGACATTTGGAGTTATAGCATTTGTCTTCCCAAGTCACTGTTATGTGTGATAAGCACTGCTTTGCTTGAAATGGATAAACATCTGCCTGCTGATGGAAAGTACTTAATTAATTCCTTATTTTGCTTTTCTTATTAAACTGTCTCTATCTCAACCCATGAGTTTTCTCACTTTTACCCTTCCAATTCTCTCTCCCATCCCACTGGGGCTGGGGGGGCTGAGCAAGCAGCTGTGTGGTGCCTACCGGGGTTAACCCATAACACCACAGTTAGTGAAACCATGACAACAGCTGCATTGAATAGGAACAGAACAGTGGATTTTAAAAGGAAAAAAAAAAGTATTTGATTTGTAAGACTATAGTCATCCTTTTAACGTAGAAAATAAATTGCATTATACTCCCAGTTCAAAATTATACATTTGATATGATTAGATACCTGGGGAATGGTGTTACTAAGGTTGTTGACATGAAACTGTCATAGTTTGTATTTCTGTGCATGACAGAAGCAAGATGCCATATACAGAAACCTTCTCTTTCCAGCACCACTCTATCATAGGACTGAGTGAGAAAAGTAGGAACCTCTGATTGTCTTAACGTTTATCTAGAAATGCAAAGACTAAGAGACAGGGCTCAGTTCTAGGAGGAATCGCTTGTCACTGGAAAAGAGTTGAAACTTGCCATAAAAGTTAGGCGAAGCAGATAAATACCTACTTGGGACTGAAACTTTCTCATCTACAAGGAAGCTCTTATGTTGTTTCCAGAATATAAAGGGTTTATGGGGCAACAGTATGTAACAGAAGACAATGCTTAGCAGACTGATAACCTATCCTGTACGCTCGTAAAGAAAGAGCGTTCCACCTTTCCACATTCAGGGCTTCATTTGAAGCAACATTTATCAAAGATGTTACTCAATGGGCATCTATGTCCTGACCTCAAATGTGGAGATACTTGTGTTCTTTTGTGTCTTGCCATTAACTGTAGTCTGTGCAAAGGAAAGACATTTTAAACAACGTGGAGGTTCAACACATTTTCACCCTAGCAATTATATTAAAAGATTTATGGGAGCTTGCCTGCAAGCGGGTGTTAGTACACAGCATTCAAGGCTGTGATTTACAGCACTTGCTACTTGCTACTACTTCCACATGTTGGCACTCATAATGAGCATTAGTTGCTCACAAGCTTACCTAGCTTTTAAAGTTTCCCTGCCCTGGGTGTATGAGCCAGCAGGTGAAGGCAGACATCTCTGTCTATGCTATCTCCAAAACAGAAGTGCAAGGGAATAGAGACACTCAAGCTGAAAGGCTCATCTCTGGATGTAACGATTGGGTTTGTTTTGGTTTGGTTGATGAGTTCTTCAATTCATGTTATGACATGTATCTGCCTTCAGTATACATTCAGAGTATACAGGCTAGGAACTAATAATGGTTTAACTAGAGGCTATAAACTCACAACCTAAACCTGTTGAAATTAACTTCAGATAAATCTTAAAAGGGTTGCCATTGTCATATTTGGAGATGTAAGCTAAACAAACCATTTTCTTTTCTCTTTAGGAGGGGTTGTTTTAGAAAATTAGTAAAGTAGTTGTAGGAACAGTAAACCATTAAAAACACTACTTTCTCGATCACTGATCTTGGTAAGAAAGATGGACATTTTTCTTTTTATCATAAGCCAATTATAGTATCTTCCATAGTAACCAGAAAAGAAAGGAGCTATACAAAGACTTAATTACATACAGACTATTACATTTTTATTAGGCTAGAATTACCTCAAAATGTAAACTATTATTTCTATTACATCTCCATAAAGGGAAAATTCAATATAGTACTGAAAGTTGGGCAGTAAGAAGACAGCATTACACTGCTCTAAAGCAAAAGCTGCATCTTTTAGATGCCTTTGGAGATAGCTCATGGAAGTGAGATTTTCAGCTACATTTCACATGTGCCTTTTGGAATGTGCATTCAAATAGATCAGTCCATTGGTTTTAAAGGAGGAAATAAGGCACAAGTGATTCCCCTTTTTGACTCTTATAACAGGCCAATGATTGAACCATGACAGTCCGTCTGCTTCGTCTCACAGGCAAAGATATTGTACAGTCCTGAGTCAGCAGTATCTTTGTTAATGTAGAAATAGGGGTTATACAACTTTACAGTGAAGGCTTGACAATTCAGAAAAGACCAGATCAATCTTGCTAGGGCCCCAGCACGCTCACTGGTAATTGAAGGGATCATTGTAATCGTTCTTTAAGAGCTACAACTCCTTTTGCCACTGGCAAGTACCTTCAAAGACGCTGCTAAGCCAGGAAGGATGGTTTTCTTGCAAAGCAGATGTATATTACTTCACAAGGGGCCATACTGTGCCCAGAAATTATGCAGATGTATGCAGAGAGAGAGGGGAAGCGACTTTTTCTCTTCATTCAGAGCCTGTGAAGCTTACATAAGGACATTGCATAATTGTAGCCTTTGCACTTGGTGGAGCACAGGAATTTCTCCTTCGCTACATTTCTAGGAGTGTGAGAGTGTCCCAAAAGGGAAGTGGGAGAAGAAGAATGTTTCTTCTAAGCCATCTATGTCAACTTAAAATATGTAGAGGAGAGAACATAGGTGACGCACTTTGGAGATCAATTACCCAAGCAGCATTCAAGTGCCTCAGCTTTATGGCTAAATACAATTAAGAAGGTACCTTATATGCAAATTATCAAAACACACTTGATTTACTCATTTGCCCTTGAGGCATTACTGAGAAAAACCCTAAGTTAATAGTAATTACCTCTAGAAACAAACTAAGCAATGTCTCAACTTATTCCCAAGGGTGAATTCCCTGCATCAGTTTCTGAACTGTGAAGTCTTTAGGCTTAGTTATTAACAAGCAATTTAGATATTGATTATGAACCCTTTAATTCTGCTTATAGAGTTGCTCATCAAAATCTATCTATGAAGTCTTGCACTTACTTCTGAAATTGAGATGTTCTGGACCTCACTATACAGACATAGGAATAATCTTTTATTGTGTGTACTTTTAATTAATTTCTCTAAAAACCGTCCGCTTATAATTTAAACTCAGACACAACAGGTATTTCAATGAAATGTTTCAAAAGTCATTAAAAGAAACTTAATTCCTACCCAGACATTATGTAAAATACAAATGAGGAATACTAGGGTCTTGCGTTCATGATTTGTTTTGGAGATATTACTGCTGCAAATTTTTTAATTTTCTTTTTCTATACAGGACTTGTTCTTAACTAGACTGTTACCAGTTCTATTCTTCATTCAGGATTACTCTGATGTAGCAATAAATAGCTGTCAAAAAAAATCCTGTAGATTTCACAGGGTTTAAACTCTATTATAACCACTAGCAAGCTATTATTACGGGCCTGGAAGCTTCAACTTTAAATCAGACAAATCTATAAATAAAACAGCCTTGTCTAGGTATTAGGACCTATTACTACCTATGTTTTCAGATTTGGCCCCAGAGAAAAATATCACCATGTGAATTTTGACTTTTGTTAATTTGTTGCATTCTTTCTTTTCTCTGCAAAATACAGTGTGTTTGCCCATTCATAGAATTAACTTTCAATCTTTAAGAAAATACGTAAATGAGGTGAAGATCATTTTGCACAAATCACAGTTGAAATTAAATCCTCCTCAATTTTCTTATGGTTGGCAAACTTTTCCAGATATTCTTTTCTAGTACTACCTGTACTAGTATTATAGGATATTATAAGGTAAGTTAAGGTTTATTGTCTACTAAAAAAAGGTTTTTGTTAAGAATGTTGATTTTCTTCTATTTTATATGGCTAAATCACCCAAGTAATTGGATCAATTCTTTCGTTTTAACACATAAATGACAACCAGAGGCAAAAGAACAGCACAGAGTTAGTTTATCTAAGGAAGAAGAAGGACTGAAATTAATTTATAGCCTTTGATCCAAAGTTTTGGATAGTTTTGACTGATTACCATTGATCAGTTTGGCATGCTGTTATGTGGTGGGAGAGTACATAACATGGTAGGTTAGGTGGGAGCCAGGTGTTGCTGATGCCAGCCTCCTGATGCAGAAGGCATGTGTGCATTGCAGTATAGTCACTCATGATCTCTTAAGTATTCCTGGGCTCTCGAATAGCTGCATGAAATTCCTTTTGCAAGGACTTGGCCCATTACTTGCATTAGATTCTTCTGCTGAAAAAAATATTTTGTGCTTTAGCAGGTGGGATTTGCATAAGGAGTAGGAGCAATCATATTGCTAGACAACATAATATGTGTGGTGAAAACTCATCTACTAGAAGGATACAAGTGACTTGCTTGTGTTGATACAGAAGCAGGACTATATTTTACTGCACTGGGCTACTGCTGCTCAGATTTTGTCCTCACCACATCAAGACTCTAACTCAATTTACATACCACTGTTGGAATTGATTATATTACATGAATTAAGTAGCTTGGTTTGCCATAATATTCTACTCAGACTTCTGATTGTAGAGTTCAACACTCAAAGAAGTAGATGCATATTATTAACATCTACTAATGAAACTAATTATTCGTTGAAACACACTAGTGAATGCAGATGTCATTTAGCTTTGTAGTTCTAATACTTAATATTCACAGGGTTTTTGGGGAAGGTATTTTTTACTTGTGTTTAAGGTCAGAAGGGAACATTAGATCATCTACTCTGACCTTATGTATGATATCTGCCATTGAATTTCAGCCAGTTAATGCCAATAGCTTATTTTATAAAAAGACTTTTGGTCTTGTACCAAAGATCAACAGTTAGACTCTGTCTCTTTCCCTGAGTTTGAATCAGTGCACAAACATCCTTCTTTTTAAAAATGCATGTCCTCTTTCCACCTTGACCATGTCTGGCTTCTAGTTATTATGGATTATTAAAGCCTTTCTTTGCGGAGGTATAAAGTCCTTTAATGCCAGGTATTTGCTCCTCATGGAAATATTTATGTATTGTGTCAAGTCACATTTCAATCTTCTTTTTGACAGGCTAAACAGATTAAGTTTCTAAGTCTCTTCCTCTAAGGCATTTTCTCAGCACTCAGTGATTTTGGGTTCTTTTCTCTGCCTTCTCCAATTTGTTAAATGTGAACAGCAGTAGAATATGTAGTATTCCAACACTGCAGTCAGCAACATCACCCTGAGAGATTAAGTCCCCACTTCTTTGTTTACAGCCAAGGATCAGATTACACTGAGGTTACTGTGAACTGGTTTTATCTTGTAAATCCTTTTCAGGATTCCCCTGTCCATGCCCAAGGACTGCAATTCTTCTTTATAGAGGTATAAAACATTATTTTCTTGAATTTCTTCAGCCTGCTATGTGATCTAAGTGATTCAGCAAGGCTGTTTTGTTATTATCACCAGTCTCCAGGTTGTCAGCAGTGTGTCTATGACTCTTTTTTTCTAGAACAGTAATAAAAATGTTTAATAGTAGCATTCAGCTGCTCTCTGCAGAGCTCCGCTAGAAGCATCCTGATTTGATGATTCTTTATTGGCAGATATTCTGATATATGACAAGTAGCTGTTCTCAATCTACTTTATTGAAGCTACTTAATGTTAATTTGTTAAAAAACATGTTGTTGTATGTAAAAAACCTGTCAAAAAAACCAAATTTATTGGATTTACAGTTACCTTTATTCACCAAAACTGTAATCTCATCAAAAGCTGAATATAATCCATGTGGATATATTATATCCCCAATAATTCAAAACCCTGAAGATTTCTTTTGCATGTTGATAATGGACATGGAGTTAATCTGAGTGTTGTACAGTTGTTGATAGTAAAGTTACACTAGGTGGCATAGCATGTCACTCTATTTGCACTTTGAAGTGTCACAGAAAGCCAGAATAGAAATTAATCCTTGCTGTAAGTTTTACCAACCGATCTCCTTTAAGAAAGGAGTGGGCAAAGTGTCCCCACAGTTGCCTGACCTTTCTGGGGAGTGAGACAGTAGTCATCAGCTGATGACTACTGATGACACCTATCACAGAAAAAAGAAAAAGTAACTGGGAAAAATCAGAATAGATGATCATCATTCCGCTGGAATGAAAAAACCTGTTCAAGCAGTTGTGGCCACCACATTACACATTATTAGCAACCTAACTAAAAGGTCAGGAACATATTTGCAGAGGCCATAAAAGTTTGCCATTTTCCTGATCCCTTGTACTTTTAAGGTCAGTATTTTGCCTTGTTGCACAAACCAGCAAGTATGAGATCAACCCTCTTAAAGGCTGTTTCCGAATGTGGCCATCCAACTGTGTGTATTGCAGTAAGTCACTGAGTCTTAGAAAGCAATATGCCAAGGTAACTTGTCAAAAGTAGTAAGATTTTAGATGCCCTCCTTGCCTGAGAATCAAAGTACCCAGCTGAACCCCAAGGTTCAAGCAGAAACTAT
This sequence comes from Pelecanoides urinatrix, assembly GCA_013400755.1. NCBI lineage: Eukaryota > Metazoa > Chordata > Aves > Procellariiformes > Procellariidae > Pelecanoides > Pelecanoides urinatrix. The sequence goes on along the minus strand of VZTQ01004258.1, from coordinate 44,235 downwards.
ATTCCAAGGCAACCCACCACAAGCAAGGGCTTATTGTCTTTTTAACAACGAAGGAAGAAATGCAAGCACAGTACAAATATTGGGTAGGTGGAAGAATTTTCCAGAACATACAATGGGTGGCATTATTAACTCTACCTTTCAGGAGGGGCATGGGGGGGGAAGGAAAAAAGGTGGAAGATTAATTTGAACACTCAGCAGAGCATAGCATGCAAAGTACCCACAGCTTTATTTAAGCCAAAACCATCCAGCAGCATATAGGAGACTTCAAACTCTGAAAATAGACTCTGAATTCTTCACTTGCCATATGTTAAGGGAATTAAAAAGCCAAGTCTTCAGATTTCTCTTAAGTAACACTGCTGTTTTCTATTATTGCCTGATACCGTATTCTGTGATTGTTGTGTTATAACTGCAGCAGTTACATCGCAGTTAAATAGAAACAGGTGATCTCAGTATTGGAGGCTTAACTGCCATCAGCCTGAAATTGTTTTCCCAGACTCTTAGGAGACTGTCAGTAAAGCCTACATGATTAAGATGCTTACATCCCACAGAACTGCTGTAAGGACAGCACATCCTCTTCTACAGGTTCCACAGGAAATTCCACGTCATTTCTTTCAACTTAAAGATTAGATTTTTAAATTTTAAAGGTAGTGTTGCCATTCAAAAGTTGCAGATATTATTCTGTGTTTCAATAGTAATAACCACAGAAATCCGAGTAAAATATGCAGGCACACTTGTCTTGAAGGTTAGTTATATCTATAGCAACGGAGGGAAGACAGATTGGCAAACAGTACCATGTCCTCCTTAACCTGCACCATTCAGGTGTGACACCATCACAAATACACTCTTCAGTTTAGTGCAGGCATAATAACGATGGGGTTTCAAGAATGAATGGTTTGAGACTGACTCAAAAGTGGAATAATGTGCAATATGCCTGTCACAGATATTATGTCAGCATGATTAAATTGGAAAACGTAATTAATCTAGCATCCCAAGTAAATTTGTGTGGATAATTTTAATTTACACCTGTCCAAAGGCAATGTAACAGCCTACTAAATAGGGATGGCAAAGGATTTGCCCTCTGCATTGGTTTAAAGGTCTTTGCAAGGTGCTGTCAGTGGAGAATTAGGTACACAGATTTACTTAAGTATCCTTTTGGGATGCTGCTAATTCATCTGTGACAGGTATGATTCATTGAAATATTTGTGAAGACGAAATGTTTCTGAGGGAGTTTAGTCCAGATCACCAGAACCTGAAGTTTAGTGAACGTGATACAGTATGGTACTCAACTTGCATTGTCTGCAATCTAAAGACAAGACTGGGATGAAGACCTTGAAATTTAAAAATTTAAAATGTTTAAAAATGTAAGGAGTAAAATGAACATCAAGTAAGTTACACAGTTAGGGACAAAACAGTTGTTTTAGATGGATGGAAATGAATACAATGATGTTTCACAGGTATCCACTATGGTAGTGGCAGGCTGTAACAAATTGTGACTTTTTTATTATGCTTTACCTATACTCCCAGCTTTACCAAGGGAAGGTTTCCTACTTCAATTGCCAGTGCATGGAGGTTATTTCTTCCAATGTTTAACTTTCTAAGGGACTGCAGTTTTGTTGCCTGTTGGGAAAGGACCTGAAGTTCACTGCAATTATCTTTCAGATCCCTCATGTGTTGTAACTTTCCTATTACTTCTGGAATGGAAACCAGTATGTAATTACTGACAGCTAAAACTTTAAAAAGCAGGTCAAACCAATATTTTGAAAGAAAACCAGTGCAGATAAGAGTATGAGAGTTAGGTTGGGTATGTCTGATAATCACAAGAACAATCTGTTCCAAGCTTCTTATGAGGACGGTATCTGCTACTCTACAGAGCAGAGGTAAAGAAAAGCAAATGTTCCTTCCCATTGAAGCAGAACTTGGAGCTGGAGCATTCAGGTTACAAGGAAAACCTTGTTAATGATTCAGGGCGAGGCCCTCTCTGAACTGAATTCAACCTTCTCAGTCTTTTCAAACTTCCCATGCAGATAGATAGTACAGTTCAACATATTGAGCTTGGCTTTTTTTAAGTGAGGTATAATTATACTATGAACATATAAAAATAAAACTTAAAAGGTATATGTGAAATAAAAACCAATGCAGTTTTACTGTTCTGCAGACAAAATAAAGTTTGGGTGCCAGTTTCCACATTTCAGGACAAATTTTAATTGCATTCGTATAATTTCCAGTGTTCCCTAGGACATCACTGTATTAACATTTTATTTATGTGATCTCTTATTTGTACAAACCTTCTAACTTCTTGTCCCTCATGCCTCTCAACTGTATGGTAAAAAGATTACACCCTTCTTTTGACTGATGGGTCATTCAGGTTTGTACTCTCATACATGTATGCATGTGTGGATTGGGAACATAAGTACTATCAGCCAAGTAGCCAAGATCTGTGCCCAACTGTCGTTATGATTTCTAAGGCAAACCCATTTTACCTATTTATGGTGGGACTTCATCTAGCTCTGGATGGAAGCATGCTTGAAGCTCAACTGCTGAATAAAGAGAGTGAGGCTTTGAAATTAATTTAAAGCACCTTGCTTTACCTTGGGCTTGCACCCGTTTGGATGTAAGGCAGGTTTGGTGTGAAGTGTGTGTTCAGGCCTGTGCTTAGAAATACAGTGCAATATATTCACTGCAGCTATAGTTTAGTAGTTTTACCCTGTATATTTTCCTTCATGGTTATTTTTGCTCTCATCTCCTGTTTTATGTTATATTTTTTGTTCATAATGATAAACTGGTAAGCTCTTCTGAAATTTAATCCCGTTACTTTGTCAATTCTATGCTGATCTCTTGTTAGCTTTGTATTCCTGGAGCTGATTTGCATGTCTAATCCCGAGCTGAATCTCTTTGCTCTGAGTACTTACGTTTGTATGGATAGGTTTTTTTAAAACACTTAGCTGAAGGATCTTCCCTGTAGAACTTAACACAGATTGAAGACATTTTATATAAACTGATGTTTAAATAGCTTTCAAGCCAACTATGAATTTTTTCTGATTTATCTTTTCATCTGGGAACAGACAAACCATATGTTTATGATTTTTAAAATTAACTCTCAGCTCTAAATCTAGCATAATATTTTTGAGAAGCTTGCTTTAGTGCTTGTGAAAGGATTGCAGCAAAATTATGGGCCTTCCTCCATCTGACTTTTGCAATTCTAGACACAAAACTGTAAGGTAAGTAGGGCTGGACTTGTGAGAATCTCCCTTNGCTGGGATTAAACCACGACACCCTGAGATCCTCAGGAGGCACAGATCTGCTGCCTTCATTGTACTGTAGCCATTCATGCACTCAGAAAAAGGGATGTGACCACTGCAATTGCCCACTCAGACTATTTGGTTTGCAAACAGACACTTACAAACAAAAGCAGCTCTACCATGTGTAGCTAAACCAGGAGTGCCCAAAGGTGCCCAGGATTTCCTTCTCCTATCCTTCCCTCCCCAGTGACTGTGACAACAGGAGCTCTGCTGTATTAGGAACACCGCAAAGACTATATCAATCTTAAAAGCCAGACAAAATCAATTTTTTCCAAATGTCTATTTTGTTTCTGAGAATTCTGGCAACATAAGTCCCAGTCATCTACTCCACAACATGGATTACACACATTTTTATCATGATATATTTTGCATGGGTCCGTAGAACATAAGAAGGGCCGTATGCAGGATATGTAGCCTGATATCTGATCTTGAACAATGAGCGGCAGTAGATAACCAGGGAAGAATATAAAAGTGGACTACAAGTGGCATTTCTGGTTTCTTTGAGATTGCCATACTCTGATTTCAGTTAAGTATTAGGAGAGATGGTCATTGTCTGCTTGCCTTTTCCATGACTCTCTCCTGCAGGTGAAGAAGCCCAGCTCCCTGTGCTGAAGTTATTTCATATATTTGATCATTCTGGTTGCCGTTCTGTTGAAAATTTTTAAGCTCCATTCTGTCATTTTTGAGCACCCCTTCAGTACTGTACTTCTCATTTCTAATTTAGCACAGACTCCAAAATGGCCAGAGAACCAAACTGTTGTAAAGCTGTTGTACCCAAATATAAGAAATCTCCCTTATTCCATAGGTCTCAGTTTTACCTATATTGTGGATTTACCAACTTTTAACACAGCATTGTTGCTTAGTCACATTTAATTTCTAACAAGAGCTACTAAACAGTCACTATTCTCATTTGTATATTCATGTAATGAATGATTCTAAGCTACATGTTACAAAAACATACATTTAAATAAATGCAGTCAGAGAAGATATTACTTTCACCTACTGGCTGCCAAAAAAAGGCATATTTACATTTGTTTGACACATCTGACTGTAAACAAATGTATTAAGACTAAGTGAACTCCACTTAGCTGGAACTTACATTCAAAGGATCTTCATGCGATAAATATGAATCCATGTCAGCCAGAACACCATGGCGCAGGGCATAAGGTTGAAGAGGTTGGATTGGTCACCAGGACTAGAAGTTACCATATACCCTTAAATGATTTTACATGCAATAGACATCTTACTGCATACAGTAATCACCCAATCATCAAATCCTTTGAGAAGGCAAACTTGGGTGCATGCCCTGTCTTTGGGATTGTAACCCAGCTCTTACAGGCTGGAGGAATTTTCTTGGGAGTTAGCCTGGCATCAGAGTCTGCTAACTGAAGAGAGGAACCAGAAATCAAACCAATCATGTATGTCCTGTTTTACTTTCCTGTATCCATTTCCAAATACAATATTTGATGGCTTTTTACTGTAATGAACTTACTTAGCTGTTACATCAGAGCATTTCAGATAATATAAGTGATCTCAAGGGAGCTACCAAGTCACAGGAATTTCATTCCCTAGGAAGAGACAGGTCTAAATGGTGAGACTAGTCTATCCTCATGTGCCCAGCACAAGGTCAGATACGCCCTAACAGCTTCTCAAGGCTCCAAAGGCCGACTGGAAGCCAGTATCACAGAGAAATATTTAGGAGAAGTACTGTTCAAGAGCTAAAGTTTCCTTGCACTTTAGCAGAACAGTGAGGGTGTTGGTGCAATACTTGGCAGGCTACTTGAAGAAAATAACAACTTAGGTCATGACCTAACATGAAGTTTATTATGCTGAAGTGCTAGGTGGACTACTGCACCGAAAAGCTAGCCAGTATTCCCTTTGATGCCCATTCCATAATGATATGATAACAGAATGGGTAGTGTTGCCAAATTGTCACAAGTTATTTTCTTTTTATTATGTTTCCTTCTTTTGTTTCAGTTTGCTTGGTTATTATCTCATTAATATATATTTTTATGGCTAATCATAATTCCTGAATGTTCATTTTTATCTGTGGTTCACAGTTGCATGTGCTGGCCTGTCAGATATAAACTGGAAGCTGCAATTAATTAGGCTAGGGCAGTAACAATGGTGGAGGCAGAGGTCATGCCTTATGACACCCCCAAATTGTGACTCTTCATAAAGTGAATGGAAAGTGGTACTAGCAGAAACAATGTTGTTCTCTAAGGAATGTAACAGCCTGAATAAACCTTTCTTCCATTACACTTATCTAGAGGGAAGAAATGCCTCCTTCCATACAACTACAACAACCCCGATGTTTTTTCAAAGTCCTCTGACATGACAGACTGTTGTGGAGGCTTCTCCAGGCCAGCACAGCACTGAGACCCTGTGGCACATGCAACTCACAGCTGTAAAGCCAAATTAGCTCAGGTGTCCTCACACCACTTGCTGCACTGCTCTTAGATCCAAGGCACACAAAAGTAGCATTCAGATGTTTTACACTTGCAGTGTAGATATGTTCTTACCACACAATGCTGCTTTGGCTCTGACAAGTGTTTTTTTCAAAGAAAAATTACCAAAAAGGTCAATAAATATTAACACGCCTCATGACACTGGAGGTAGTAACTGTATAGTAATACAGAGAGCAGATTGGCTTATTGGACTATCTACAAATTACACTTTTTATATTTCTGTGTGTACTAGAAAATATATTACCGAGGGAGAATATAATTTGTGGTGATTAGATTAATTAGAATACTGGGATTCATTTTTCAAGAGGGTCTATCCTTTTTGTGTTTATATAACCCTAAATTGTGACATCATATTAATACAGAGCTGAAGAGCACTCGCATTTCATATTTTTTGAATAACCCCTAATTGGGAGAGATGATTCAATCTAAGATTCCCATTAAAGCGCTTAGTAAAGAGTGTAATTTTTTTTTCATTTGCCATGATAATGATAACAAAAGCATGACATGACAGTTACCTTAAGTTCAGTCAAGAAATGAACGGTTAGTTGTTTGTTTAAAATTAAATCTAAGTCCTTGCTTATATAGCAAAAGGTTATTGCAACACTATTCTGCAGTGCTGTATTCTTGCTGATTAATTTGTTTCACAGTGTATGGTGATACAGTCATTTGCTGACATAAGATTCATTGCCCATCTTTTAATTAAATTTTTAAAGAATGATGGAGGACACTAGATTGTGAGAATATTGATTACATTGTACTAATTTCAGTCCAATTCTAAAACTTTAGATGTAAAAGCTGATTTGAAGCCTACGAACATCTAAGGTATAATGTCTTTTTTGGGTTTTAATCCCAACACACCTTTTCTGCACAGTTAGCATTTTCTTTTTATGCTCTGTTTAGATGTTAAATATCTATGCAAATCATATGCTAATTTATATATAGGCAGAAATAAAGAATATAGTTATTTTGGTACCAGGCATATGTTCCCAGGCATAATTGTTTCATTCAAGTAATTTTATCTATTGATATCAATTAAACAGTCATCATAGTGTAAATCGTAACTCTGGAACACATTACTTTTGTGTGCGCTAATTTTTATTATGAACAGAGATCTAAAGGACTTAAGCACATTGATTCTGTAATATTGGTGATCACACCCAAATCACGGAAAGTCTTTCTATTGACTGAGTTTTGGAAAATGAAGGAACAGCAGTTGTTCCTTCCTGCAGTTTTCTTTGTTCTAGATCATCTGAATAAAACTTGTTTCATCACAGATTCTGTCCTCCGGATTCCACCTATACCACAGTACATATAAACTTCAATTTCTTGGCAACAAACTTGTCAGCAGTACTTAGTGAACAAATATATCCAAGAAGTTTTGTAGACTGAGGCAAATTTTTAGGAAATTATGACTACAGTCTGAGTGAAACAAAACAAGTCCGACATCTCTTGCTTAATCAACCATTTTTACATATTTCTGATTACATTTGTGTCAAGAATAATTTGTTTTGACATAATATTTCAGAGAGTTTTTACAACCAAAATCAAGCAAGTAATTTTACTTTCCATAAATGTCCTTGAGCTGAAAGACATTCTTTCAGCTTCTGTACTGTTGGCTTTTTCTTGAAAAGCTGCAGATTTTTTCAGTGTTTGAAGGTTAAGAGCTTTAAAAATAAAGCTTAAAATATCCATTAACAAAACAAAACTCAAGGTAACCCACTGTATTAAAATATTACACAGATTATAAATGCAAAGAGTACTCTTATAAACATGCTTTCAGAGGCCACTGAATTTCATATGGTCACTCCTGAAACAAGCTGTAACTTTGGACTACAATATAACTGTAAGAAAGGCATTCAGTCTTGATTTCGAGTGATAGAGAATACCTAGAGAAGCCTTTCAAACAGCACACTGATAATATTGTTGACATTTTGCACCTTACTTTGTTTGAATGAATCTAACTTCAGTTTCTAATCACTGGTTCCTGTTAATGTCTTTTTCATGTATGTTGAAGACCTATTGTCAGATGTCTTTTCTCTACACATATACCTGTGGACTGTAATCATGTTATGCTGTACTCTTCTTTGCGATTAAATAGTTTGAACTTCCTCAGCCTTTACTGTAAGATAAGCTAAAGCTCACATTAATCTCATGAATAATTAGCCTTCATACATTATTCTGGTTTTAACTGCATTTCATGAAGTGTAGGTACTATATGTAGATATAATGTTCCAATTTTGGTCTCGCTAGTTGCTATAGAAAAGCAGTAATACTCTCCTAATTCAATATTATATCTCTTTGCTTAGGCATCTGTCCTGGTTTTGGCTGGGATAGAATTGTGAACCACCACATGGCTACTGCATGGCAATGAGAGGTCATATTAAATTAGTTACTAACATAACCCCTAGGTCACATGTAATTGCTGTTTTTCTATCCTGTAACTGCTCTCAAAATTTGTTCTTATGTTTCAGCTTTCATTTACTGTTATTAGAACATGGTACCCAAGTTTAATAAATTAATGTAAATGGTATTTTTTAAAAAATGCAAGAGGATGCAGAATGAAGCTTCAAAACGACAAGGATTTCAATTCAATTAGTGGCAGCAGCTGTAAGGAAGCTCACAAAACTAAGAACCTATAAAATATCACATCTGACAGACTTTGCTTAATCATGCAAGCATTTGAACTCTGCTTTGGCAATAGTCTTACCATAACAGCATCAGGTATCGGGTCACAGCACCCCAGGTAACAGCTGAATCATTATGTAGGATATGTGTGTGATGTTTATAATAAGCTATTTGAGATGGACGGTTTACAATTTTCTGTAAGAGGTCAGAAAGTATATTAAAGCTGGATAGGGAGAGGGTGAGGTGAGAGGTTGTCTTTACCAGCTAACTGTGAGAGAAATGATCTATGACTGGCAATAGTGGTTCTTGAAGCTCTCAATATACACAGTTTATGGAGGCATGTTAGCCCTCATGTTAGGGAGGGCAGTACTGATTAATCTTATGAAGTTCACAAGATGCAGGTTAGCAGTTCTTACGGGTACTATCACTTTTATTCTTTAAGATATCATCCCAACCCATATTAGGGAAACAGAAGGATGTAGTGAAAAAGTTGTCCATCAGTCTCATGTCTTCACAGACTAACAGGGGAAGCAGCATGAAGGGAAATTCTTCTCTCTGCCCACAAAGCTTCTGATGCCATATTCACTTTCTTCCTCCTAATACAGCCATATAGGTAAGCTTTAAAATACATGTAAATGAAATGTTAAAAATTTCTCTATATGTAGGGGAGAAGACTGCCTTGTGGTAGCTTGAAAGACTTGTTCAGTGGAGAAAAACTCTTTTTCTTAGTATGAGTATTAAATAGCTTGCAGCATTCAGAAAACGCTGAAATGATTTCAGAATGATAAAAATGAAGTGCTACTGGCAGACCTTCATAGCCTGTAAACTGAGCTGCCATCCCAACAGTATCATCTACTAGTCTTCCCATTTGGAGAATCTCTCCTGAAGACTTTCAAGAGGGTGACTAAGGCCTGTCTCCAGTGGAATTGATCAGTTTTTTAGGAAATAAATAGGTATCAGCAAAAATCTCTTCCATGTTAAATACACAGTAGGAGACATACCAGTAGTTTGAAATATGTGATCTTTCAGGAACAATAGTATTAAAAGTAATAAGTTAGAAGCCTAGGAAATTCAGTGTCATTTTCTATCCACACTAAGTTAGAATTGCCTTCTGTGAGGAATAAATATCCATAGGGATGTAAAAGAAGTCATTAAGAAAATTATAATATTTTACTCTTATTATTATAGGTTGTTAAAATGTTTCCATTACCTTCACTTAATATCAGAAGCTTAAAATTATCCTCATACGCTTGATGAATATAATAATTTACATATTTATGTTGTTGCTTATTTATTAAGTAAAATATTTAAGATAGTTAAACTTACAAAATCATTTTTCTCTGAAAATGTCTTATGCAAAAAGCTTCAATATGCATGTCTATTTTTGTTATGCTGGAGAGATAGACTTTACTCTAAGTTACCATGTTTTGGTTTTGCCTTGCTAGAATCATTTGATTTTTCTAGATCATAGGGAAAGCTATTGAAAGCTAGAACTTACTGTTTTAACTAAACTTATTGTTTTGGTTAAAACAATAAACAGCACAGTGGATTTTCTTATAGAGCAGAATCCTGCTTCCTCTTTGAAGAACTTTGGGGTTTTTTTCTAGGATCTTAAAGAAGTTCATACATTGCCTATCCATCCATGGTCTAGCCATCTCTCACAAAATGAGTCTAGGGCCCCTTATCATATTTTCATTCATCACAGACTCTCTAGAGAAAATTGGACCTTTTATACTCACACAAAAAAGTCTGAAAGTGATGAGTACTAAAAAGGGGCAATTAAAATTGTGTGCTATCAGCGTTCACCTAAGAGTATGCTTAGATGAATGCACATTAATTTGCTATTAATATCATTCCTTAAGAGATTATTTATAACTGAAATGTTGCTATTGCAGCTGACGAACTCTGTAATGGCTTATTTAATGACTCTAAACACTTATTTTCAGTTTCATCTGATATTCTTGTCACCTTTACCGACTAAAAATTGTTTTGACTATCCACAATAAACTAAACAATATTCAATAGTCCTTGCATTATATTCTTTTGACTAATCAAACATTAATTTGTTCTTCCATGTAAAGTACACAATCTGAACTGGTGTTTAACAGAAATATTTAGTATCTACACGTAAAACAGCATTTCAATACTCTATTAAAATTATTATTGGAACAGCTTAAACCTTATTCTGTGCAACAAAAAGACTCATTGTTGATGAAGAAATGATGTACATTTGTCTTAACTTTCCTAGAGAAGAAATAACTAGCATTCTCAAAGGTGTCATTTTTATTTAAACCTTTCCACAGGGGGACATGTAAAAGAGATTGTTACTGAAATAACCACCTGTGCTGCTTGACTTTGGATTTTTTCAAACTCCTCTCTTTTCATTTGTTAATGAAATATTCATACCTAAGACTAGTAAGTATTTTATATGTCTTGAATTTTGATGATCCTCAAGACATAGTAAAAAATTACCTGTGATCTTGGCATGCTGCACCATGTTAAATTAGCATCCACCATGACAGTTATCAAGATAATGATTGAAACTAGGACCATAATTTTTCAATACTATGAATTTTTAGAATTTTTGTGCACTCTGTCCCTCAATATAATCCTGTCTTCCACATAGGTCCTATATCAACTATATATTTACCGTTGTATCTCCAAAAATCAAAAGCCAGACTTTGTGTGGCAAGAGAAAGCTCCTATTCTGGGCAACCATTAGGAAATGCGAGGTTCAGGGTTCTCAGGGAAGTAACTGTAGTGACTGTACTTCAAAATGCAGACCATTTTCCATTCATTCACCCAAAGTGTTAAATTATATAGAATTTATTTCCACAAATGGTGTTCATTTGTCCCAACTTCTACCAACCAACAGTTTGATGTCTACTCTGAAATAAACTGCCTATACTGTCAACGAAAATAAGTGCTCTCCAAGAGTCATTCATCTGATCCCCCAAAAAGTCACCTAAAATAGCTGTTATCTTTGATTAGTTTAGAAAAAATTAACTCAAACAGTATTAGGTGACATGAATCCATCCTATATCCCCAGCAGGAATCACTTTGGCATTCATTCATGCCTGTCGGTGTTCAAGAAGCATTTGGACAATGCTCTTAGATACATGGTTTAACTTTTAGGTTGCTCTGTGTAGAGTCAGGAGTTGGACTCAATGATCCCCATGGGTCCCTTCCAACTCACGATATTCTATGATTCATATCAACCATTTACTTCGGTCTTGATTCTGGAGTGAGGTATTAAAATGCATGAGCAATTTTACATTCTTTTTCATAATCAAATGCCAAACTTTGAGTTTTCATAGAAAATAGCATAGTTGTTGAGAAGGGAATGGGTTATGGTGTCACTCTATTAAGAATTACAGGTGACTATTGGCAGAGTTTTTAAGTTTATTTTGTTACTATTTGCCAACAACAGAAAATTTCAAAAAGCTTTTTAGCCCAGATGTCCATGAGCAAGAACTGGACAGCTGATCCACAAATCAAGTATACAGCTTCACCATCATTCTAACCTATTTAAGCTATTGAATATACAATTCTCTTAAAGACAAAATAAAATGTAAATTTTAAATTAATTGGAAAATTGTATGGATTTGCAGTTATTATAGGGTGGTTAAAAACCGTATTCATTATTTGCAAATGATTTTGCTGTTGATTGGGGAACTGAAACATTTTTTCTAAAGGTTTCGGTTTTCATTTTCTTAACTCAAGTTTTTCATAATCCAATATTGTTAATGTATGTCTGTAACTTTTCTTCAAGGTTAAAAATATTTCTATGATATTATAGATGATACAACACTGCTTACAGATAAAGTAAGTTTTAGAATAACATTAGCCAAAACCATGTTAAACAACCAAACCAAAACAAGGTTTGTAACAAGGATAAGAAAGAAACAAATCCAAATTTGAATCCACTCAAAATACAATTATGAAGACAAAGATCTGATTATACATTTATTCATAATAATAAATTATTTTCCTAATTTAGTCTTTAAGTGCACATATGCACAGAGAAAGAGAGAAGCACACTGCATTGATACTTTCTCGATAGATAAAAGCTCTGTCTTCTTACAAATTTTTATTGCATGTACTAACTTACCAGCACTATGTGTTATTTACCTGCCTGTCACTTTTTTCCCAGCCTCCTCCATTTCTTTATAAAATGTTTCTTTTGGAGTACCAAGAAATATTTGCACAGTGTTTCTTACTGCCTGATGGTTTGAACAATCCCAGGAAGTCTAAATGTCATCCCTGTTGCTTATACCCTTTATACTCCCTATCCTACAGCTGTACTGTAACAGCCTGAGAGTTGTTAACAAGGGTCAGGATTCCTAACCATACCTACTTGTGTTTTATCAATATGGGTGCAAAAATAGGCAAATCAGTAATGCAATCTGAGCTTTGGTCCTGCTCTCAAATATAAGCACCCCCATTGCTGATATACACTTATATACATCTACTTATATATTTATATCTTTAAATATAGTATGTACCAAGAAAATTCTGGGTTATGCTTAGGTTGTTGTTTTAGTTTTTCTGAATATATGGATTATTCTATTCTGTATGTGAGTCTGTTTATCCAAGACAACATGCAATGCATTCATCATAACAATATGAAATTAATTTCTGAACGAAGCCAAAGGAAAGTTTGCAAACCAAAAGAAATTTAAATGTATGGTGTGTTGGTGTAGGTGTAAATTATTTTGTTGTTCAATTCCACCTAGCAATTTTTTGTATAATATATCTCTTGGAATCTTAGTTGAAGTCAGTGAAATAGGACAATGATAGAAAAAATTTACATCACTTGAACTGTGTACATAAAAAAGAAGTTTACTAAAATTAAATGTAATGAAAAATACCAAAGTGAAGACAGTATGAGGTTTTGTAGTCAATCTCGTTTCATAGCACTTATCTTTGATATTGCAAAAGGGATATAAAGCATGCTAATAAAAGTTATGTGCAACAGCGAACACAGCATGTTTTGATGCATGTACTATAGCTGAATTCCGAAGGAAAGGATCAGTGCCTTGTTCAAGAAGAAAAGATTATGAAAAAAGTGTTAGTGTGGTTTCAATTTAAGAAGGCATTTTCTTTTGTTTAGGAAAAAAAACAACAAACAAAAAAGAAGGAATGCAATAGTTCACTTCATAAACTGGTAAGCTTGGATGGCTGACAGGTAGCTAGGTAATTTATCTTTTTATTCAGAGTAAACAAAGGCCAGAACAGGAATCAGCAACTGCTACACTACTGCTAACCATACGCCATGAGCAGATTTTTTCTAATGGCATGCATTAGGATCTGTGCGATGCCAAAACCCAAGAGCCTCAATATCTTGAAAAGCACATCTGTGAGAGGTGATAGTCCTATTAATGATAGCAACTGATTAATGGCAACTTGCCTCTCTGGGAGGCAGCATCTCCCAGCAACTCTTTCAGTTTTGTTTTGCACACTTCATCTTTAATAGGAGAAAGAAAAAATATAACTCAGTACACCACCCTTCAGACCTGACTTGGATGTGATGTGGCTCATTGGTTAGAGAGCGTTCAATGGGGCATGAATGAAAAAGAGCTCTCTGAAGGCTGACGGCTGAAAGCCAGAAAAGAAGATATCATTCCATTTGATTGTAGGAGTAAATCCATCTTTCAACATTAAAGTTTGCAACTTCTGACCTGTGACTGTTAAATGACCATATAAAATAGTAAAAGATTGTCCTTAAGAAACTGTGTTTGTCCAGAAGTTTGTAATCGTTTCTCTTGGAAGTAGCCCTTGCTACTGCCTTTGACACTTTGTCTGTATCATAACCTACACACCACACCCATCTCCTAAAGAACAGGATTATACTAACATGGATCACTTTCCAAGCCTACTACCTCTATAAATTTCAGATATAGGAATTAGAACAGAACTCTGAATTTCTTGCAGAAAGTTCTGACACATTATTATGATCCCAAATCACAATGAGATTTACCTTTTTTCATATCCTTGAAATTTTAATTAAGAAACATCATAATATTGTAGCATCATTCGTTTTAAGGAAACACATAGGCATTCCCAGAGCTAAGATGTTTCATCATAGCTTGATAAAATGACCAAACTGCTTCGTTTCAGGTTAGTTCAATATTAATTGTACTTAACAAATGCAATTCCTTTTTCCATGAAGCTGTAGCACATAAGCCTCATGTGACATTTCTCTCATTGGACTAGGCAGCTATCGTAACTAAATGTTCCAGTAACGGGCTTGATAAAAACCAAAACCACACTGATGAATGTGTGTGTAGTTTTAGAGGATGTAATGCTGTACTCCTGCAGAAAATGTTAGGGGTTTGCGGAATTTTTTTTCCAATTAAAAAGAAAGTCCAACAAAAACACCCTAAATAAAACTAATGGTGACTCAAAGAAGTAGCAGATGATACCTGACAACCACAGCAGTAACCTTTTTTTTTTTAATAAGACTGGATATGGCTGCCTAACTCGTATAGCTCTTCTGTCAAGACTTGCTTGGCTGTAACAAAGGTCAGGTTTAAATTTAAGGGGATTACTTAAAAAGAAAAAAACGCTGGCTTGAGTTCCACCTATTAACCTTTGGATAATTATACTAAACTTTCTGGTTCTGAGAGAGCTGATTTTCCTCTCTCATTAATACAAATTAAATGGCACACAAAGAATATTCTTATTACAAGAAAAAAAAAAGCTAACAAAATAGGTACACAAGATAAGACTAACTAATTCTTAAAGTGTTACTAAAATGCTTTCAAACAGTTCACTTTTTTTTTTTTCCTTCTAGGGAACTGTTAGGCTACTGTTTTCCCCTCATACAATAATCTTCACTCACTCTTTAAAGTGTTTTAAGTGTTTCTGGATTGGAAGGTCTGATTTGAGCTAATCTGATCTGTTGGTTTGTAATGTTCATGTTAGCTGCTTCTCATTTCACTCTCCGTAGCCAAGCTTCGCTGCACTCCTTGTCTCCAGAGCCACACATTGGGCAGCTGCTTGCTCCCCTACCTGTTTTCATTTGCTATTGTTATAGGCACTCTCACTCCATTGCCTGCTCCTGCACTCATCCCGTCTCTGCTATCTGAGCCTCACGGTGCTTTTTTTGCTCTGATAAACATTCTAGTCAACTCTCACAGCTCTGCTCACTGGCTATTGTATCACCTCTTAGGAGGGCTCATGTAATAACGAGAAAGAGCATAGTCTCCAGCTCACAGAAGGCTTTTAAAGACTCTTGTTTAACCCACCTTGCAGGAAAGTTTAAGTTCATAAGAAATGCATAGTTCACTTTTTTTCTCTCTTAAACCTTAAGAAGATTTCTACGCAAAAGGTACCACCTTTATTGCCCCAGTGTCTCACATTTGCATCCCAGTACCAAAAAATGTTCGAAGGTCGGGACACTCATCCCAAACACACAGTTATTTGGGCCAGATATATAAACACTATTACAAGTACAAACTCTCTTTATAATTTTATAACAGAACTAACTCAGCAGAGCTAAGTCTCAAGAACAGTAACAAAACAAATGTAAAACAATCAGATTTCATGTAACCCTTTCCATTAATCTCCCCTTCTCCAGCACTGCACTTCTTCTCCAGGCTTATACTCCTTCCTCTGTCATTCCTTGAGGAAAGAAGGAAGGCATGTTTCCTTTTCACTTTAGGCCTTCCTTACCAGGCTCATATTCATACATGTCATGATACAGCAGCTATGCCTGTATATAGTATCCATGAGACTAGTTCTATCAGCACAGACTCCAGACAGCCTCAGAGTACAACGTACATAGGAAAACACCTCACAGTTGCAAATTCACTGCGTCACTTGTTGTATAGTACATTCCAGTTATTGCATCAGCTGTGTGAAGTCTTCTTTATCCAGTGAGCTAGGAAAAAAGTCAGGTATATGAAAGTTTTGATTTATATGGAACTCCATTAGAAATCCGGGTAGAAAAGAAGTAAAGCTATCCACATTGCTGTTTCCTGCTTGGGGTAAGGACTTCAGGTGCCTGAAAATGGAGATTTTTGATTCAAAATAAATGTAAGGATTTTGACAGAGTTGCATAGTGTCAAAGAAATTTCTTAGTCTTTTCAGGAAACAGAGCTGCGAGTGGTTTTCACGTTCTCAGCAGTTTTAATGCTCTTGTCATACAGTGAAAATGTGAAGGTCCATAGTTTATTAGGCTCAGGAGGAGACCAACAAGTTTCCAAACAAGGTTCCAATGAAATCACCTTCTGGATTCAGCAAGAGTGACCTGAGATTTTTTAATGAAATGTTATTTTTTTTAGCACACTAATTAAGATATCCCTCTCTTGATCCAGTGCAAAGTTTCTATTGAATTGTTAGTTCCTAAATGAAGAGAAGGAAAAAAGGTCTTTTTTAAAACAGACAGTTTTGATTGATAGGTATATCCTGTCTCTATAGAGCAGAGGTCTGTGTTAGAAACCTCTGTAATCCAGTATAACAATGGCCATTTTATTTTATTCTTTTTCTATCCTTGTCCTCATTTTTGGGCGGGAGTGGGGAGACAGATACCATGGGTGGCTTGCAATACTATGTTCACACTATGTTCATTAGGTCACTTAGCTTGTTATATGGTTAATTACAGAAATTACTTAGAAGTGGCTAGCATAGTGTAGAGGTACTGATAGTGGGAATACTGAGACAGTTTTTGTCACAGTCATGCTGAAGCATTTGTACTAATACAAATAATATAAGAGAGACTACCTTGGAAGTGTAGGCTCCTGAAGCATATGGCTCTGTCTTGCTTCCCAGTAAGTTGTTCCTGTTGTTCCTTTTTAGCCACACCCTAGAAAGCCGTGGCTAAAGTTAAGTGGATGTTTTAAAACAGATAGGGGTTTTCAAGGTGATAAAAAGGCCAGTTCAATTAAAAGCCATATTCTTATCTGAAAAAACAGCCCACCCCAATCTGAGGTTAATGGAGCCTCAGAAATTAATGGTAGCACAAGGCATTCCATAACTGAAATAGGATCTCTCTCCTTAGTTCAGAAAAAAAGACAGAAAAGATGAGGTATAGTGACTTCTTCATCCCTTTCTTACCCAGCTCATACTGGGGAAGACAGGTCTACATCCTCCAGAAGACATTGGACCTCCAAAACACTGGAACACATATGGAAAAAACAAAGCTTCTCACCTCTAATCTTCCTACTGCTGTCATCCATGTGACCCTCTTCCTGTGTCCTGTCTTTTCTTCCATTTCTTTCTGTTTTCAGTCCTTCTTTTGAACTCACTCCTTCCCCATTTGCAAATGGGGAGCAGCTATTTACTGAACAGCGTAAATTTTGGGTAACTGAGATCTGGAGTGACAGTGATTTCTCTCAAAAAAAAAAAAGTTGGCACATGGACATCACCCTTTTTGAAGACTTATGGCAGTCCTGGTGTCAGAACTCAAGTCTATAGTCAAGGGCTGTTGGGCAAACCTTCCTAAATACTTGAAAAGCAGGGCCCAGATTGCATACCACTTTCGATTATTATTGTCCAGTGACAGTCAGAATCTGACGGATGTGGGTAATAGATGGTCTGAACTCTCTTGACCTTAGACACTTAGACCAATCTTAAGTGTCTGGTAGATTATTTGAATACGATCTACAATTCCTATGGATATAAGTAACTTCTGAAAGGCACATTGCAAATACAACTGAAGGGAATACAACAGTCTATTTAAAGTTTTAAATGCTCAGTGCTAAGAAGTCATCATCATCATCATATTAGCATCTGATATTATCATTAAAATACCATCTAAAAATTCTGTGCCCAAAATAAACAGACACTTTTGAATACTCCCTCAGTGCCTCCGCTTTCTATTTTATTATGGTGTTTTGATTACAAAATTAATAAAATTTTTGAGTGATATAGCAAAATCTCTGAAGAAATGAATAGTTCTGTCTTTGGAGCCTTCAGCACAGATGTGTGTAAATAACTAATGTAGCATAAGGTGAGTACTTGGAATTCTAGGAAAAAAAAGGAAGAAACAATTAAGTATACGCTCATTAATTTTACATTACCTAGCCCATGCACTGAAGCACTTTCATGGGAAAATATATGCGATCACTGGTTTGAAGACTGTACCATGAACGAGAGTATCAAATTAAAGCTGTACAGTTAATGCTCTGGGAATTAAATTCAAATTAATTGTATTAGTGTATTACATTAACATTATTTTCCTAAAAGGCGGCTTTCTGTGCAAATAGTGAAATCTGAAAATTGTATGTATGCAAACGTGTAGAAAAGAAGGGTCTTTAGTTTTCTTTTTTTTACACAGTCTTGATTCACGATTGCGCTTTGTGCTTCAGGTACCTGTGGCAGGGAATTTGGAGCAGCAGGTAAAGCTGCTCACCTCAACGCCAGGTGGGCTGAAACACCCACCACCCCGCTGGGGACTACCACTACTTCTGGGGCCACAGCCTTGGTACAACATACTGCCCCTGATAAAGCTGACAGCACCTCTCCATCATACATCACCTGCCTGTGTGGCTGAGTGTGCGGACGCCTGCCAGGTGCCCAGTACCGAGGCCGACCTCAGCGACGGCCCCCGGACGAGCCCCTCCGCCGCCGCGCTCCCACCACCACCGCCGCCGAAATGGCGTCGAAGTGCCTCAGCAGGCACGCGGCGAAGGGAGGGGGAGAAGAACTACATTTCCCAAGAGCTACCGCGCCCCGGGGCGATGCGATTGGCCAGAGCCCGGGCCCAATCAGCGGGGAGAAGGTGGGCAGCGGTGCCGCAGGTGCTCGCCGGCGGAGGCTAGCGGCCGGGCGGCGGGGGGAATATGGCGCTGGGCACCAGGGTACCGCGGCGGCTGCTGCTGCTGCACCTGCCGGCCGGGAGCTGCCTCCTCCTCCTGCTGCTGCTCCTCCTCCTCCTCTGCGGCCAGCTCGGGGGAGGACAGAAAAAGAAGGAGGTAGAAACGTTCGTTTCTTTTGCCGTCGCGCCCGGCTGAGGGGCTGGGGCTGCCCTGCCCTGCCGTGCTGCCTCCCCCTCCTCAGCGCCCCCGGGCACCGGCGGCGTCCCCCTCCGCCCGGGGCTCTCCGCCCTGCCTCCCCCGCGCTCCTCCCGCCGCGGCCGCCCTCCTCCTGCCCCGCCGGCTCCTCTCCCTCCCCAGCCCTGTGGGGGGCGCCTGTGGGGCGGAGGGCGCTGGGCAGCCCCTCGCCCGGCCCCGCGGAAAATGGCCGGCTGCCGGCGGCGGCGGCGTCTCCAGGGCAGCCGGGAGCCAGCGCCGCCGCCGCCCGTCGCGGCAGGGCGCGGGGCCGGCTGCGCCTGCCCCAGCGTGATGTCCCAGCTCAGGCGGGTGCCATCCGTTGTCGTGGGCCTTTAACTCCCTGGTTTTGAGCAAATAAAGGCAAGGGCCGCTGACCTGTGCTCGTCTGGCCTCCGCGGCGGGCCTCGGGTGCCCCTGCAGCCAGCCGAGGGTGAGGAGCGCTGGCTTGCGGGTAGCCAGCAGGAGAATGGAGTTAAACCCCGTGTTTGTGGTGCCAACTAAAAGAAATGCCCAGAGTCGATAAATAACACTGAAGCGATGGCAGCAGGTGTGTGCGTGTGCTGGTGCTGATGCTCTCTTTAAGGTGCCTTCTGGGTAAGGGAGGCATGGAGGAAGGAGCAGTTCTAATTTGGTTTCAGTAGCAACAGTCTGTCTTCAGCAACTTTTGTATTTAAGTAGGGAAATGGACAAAAATATGTAGTGTAAAGATTTGCCTTTTTCAGGTTTCAATGCTACTGGAGCTTACTACATTATACCAGTGCTAGGCCAACCAGTAGAGTCTCTTTACAGTTTATAACTTCATTTAGGGGAGGAGATAACTTTTTGCCAAACTGTAGAATTTTATTTTTGTTATTTTTATTATTTTTTTAACATCTGTTTTCTGTTGTTAGTGATGCCATAAGACTCACGCTTTGTGGAAGGGAGGGAAAGAACAATTTTACTAACAGATCCTCTCTTTGAACTATATGCTTAAAGAGAAGGATGGTCAAACATTTTGTTTGTTTGTTTGTTTTGATTTTCTTTAAAGAACTGTGTAGGTTGCTAAGGCTTATAGGCCAAAGAAGTAATACGAGGGGGAGCAGGGAGGGAGGTGCTGATGTCTTCCCTCTGGTGTTGGGTGACAGGACTCAAGGGAGAATGGCTTAAAGCTGTGTCACGGGAAGTTCAGATTGGATATTAGGAAAAAGTTCTTCACTGAGAGGATGGTCAAGCACTGGAACAAGCTCCCCAGGGAAGTGGTCATGGTCCCAAGCCTGTCGGTGTTCAAGAAGGGTTTGGACAACGCTTTTAGATACATGGTTTAACTTTTAGTTTGCCCTATGTGGACGCAGGAGTTGGACCTGATGATCCTCATGGGTCCCTTCTAACTCAGGATATTCTATGATTCTAAAAGGCCAAAGTTAGTATGTAAAATCCTTATTTAAGTATCTAAATAGTGGTCTGACTTTGTGGTCTTACAAAGTTAAAGAATAATCTGATCATTGAAATAAATCCCTTGGGTATCAATGTAATACCTTCACTCTAGGCATTCTCTTTTTCCCTCTTTCTGGAAAGTATATGCAGTAATGTGTTGGTCATCTGCTGCTATAATTAACTTCTTTTCAAAACTTTAACTTACTAGGTTATTTTAAATAAGATGTTTAATGTTTGACACTTTTGATTCTGTCTTGCTGTGATGTGCTGGCATTGCAACTTTTGTTGATACTTTCATGTGGAGTGTCAGCTGTGCTACCAAGATAGCTGAAATAATCTTTATTTCTTTTTAAATGGAATCCTTTCCTAACAAGAAAATAATGGCAAATTAAAGTGGACGTATACAATTACTTTCTATAAAGTTTCCCAATTCTACTGCAGAGGTGGTACATTGGATTGAGATGGATATATTTTGCCTAGCCATTTGGTACTACAGTTCAAGCTGGTATTTCTCCTCCATAAAACTTGTTATTCAGTTTTTTCCTTTTTAATTGGTTTAATTGATTAACTAACACTTCTCAGTCTTCTGCATCTTTTTACCTCAATTTTTCATTCCTGTTTAATATTTTTCTGTTAATGCAATGGACTAAATACTGCTTATAAAGACAAAACACTTACTGGTTTTATGTAGACATACTGTGTGACTGCACTTTACAGAAACCAGCGCAACATTGTAAGTACTTGCTTCACTTTAAATGCAAGCTTAAAGGAAAGTGTAATTTTCAGGGTTACAGGGGTTTTCAGGGTTTTATACTTTGTATGTATATTATAAGTATTGCTTTGTATGTGTCTGTGTTGTATATGTTACAGCTAAAGTTTGGCTCCTTTTCTTGCCCTACTAACCTCATGTTGAAAACTATAGTGGTTTGCCCAATGTATATGGGGGAAAAACATCTGTATGCGAAAGATGAAACTTGAACTTTCTTACAGTAAACAGTTTGGAAATAACATTTTACAACTGTTCTGAGGAAAATTATATGAATTGAAAGAGCACGGGATCTATGGAGTTTCCTGTTCACAATACTGTCCAGAAGCACAGTGATAAAAGGCAAAGATGATGGAGGTTAAATATGTAAAGTGAACCTGTTTTTCTATAGAGAGACTGATAAGATTGCCATAGCTTTTATTGAACATACAGTGAATTGTTTCAAAGTGAACACTGCAAGAGAGTGAGATGAGATGAATAGAAGTCACATCTCAGTTTCCTCTTTCCTACTTGCTTTTCAGGGTGGTTGTGTGGACAGAGAGGTTAAGGACTAGAGAAAGGAAACTTCTTTACCAAGCAATTTTTTTTAAAAAACTTGAGTGCTAAAAAAGTACTTGAAAATGAGAAGAACTTTAGATGTTGGAGTTGGAGCTTAAGTGAGGAAAGTATCCTTGGTGAAGACAATGATTTTTTTTTTTTTTTTTTTTTTAAAAGCATTGAGTATGCATAAAGTCTGAATGATTAGAGGTGTCAGGATCAGTTGTATGACCTGGAAGATAGAAATAATGACTTTGCAGAAAGGAGAGGACCAAGTTAAGGTTTTAGATATTTTTGAAGGACTTATTGCTAGCAGAGAAAGATGAATGGGGAAACTAGAGAACATTGGTGTAACTTTCTGTGTTGGCTTTGAAATACTATGTTATAGCTGTATTTGGAGTGGAAAAATATGTGAGTTCTCAAATTACTAAAATACATTGTCCTATACAGTAGAATAGTCTTAATGATAACTAAAGAAACTTTCTCCTGTGGCAAATTACTGGAAAGTGCTGAGGTCCATCTTAAATTTGATTAAATTTGTAAAAATTTAAAGAACTATTAGAGAATGGATTTGAATTAGTTGATAATTAGTCATCTGGTGTCATGGAAGCTATTTCTAGAATGGCAGCATGAATATGTAAACATACAAACATTCCTATTGCTTCTCTTTAATCCTGCTGTTCACTTTTCTGTGTTGTGGACACCCATATCAGCCTTTGCCACTGAGGAGAAAAATAGACAACATTGGCCTGCCTTAAAATGACCACAGATACAATGCAATAATTTGGAAATATGTTGAAGAGCAACACCATAACTTTCTCCATGGCTCATGCTTAAGAGCTGACTAGATTTGAAAAGACTGCTTTTATGATTTTAATTCTGGTGCTTAGCAGTGCCTTTATTTAATGTGAAGTAAAAAAAGTTCCTAGTTATGGAAATAGCAGCAAGTAATTGAAAAAGGACTGTTCTCTTGGAAATTACATTCATAATGGGAAAAAATAATAATTGACTGTTTCCACAGCATCTGAGATAATATATTTGTATTAACATACATGCATTTTCTGTAAGGCATGTTCCCAGTCCTTTTGATGCTTTTTATATAACTTATACAAATTCTAAGTAAGTAAAACTAGTAAAAATTGAAAGGAATCAGAATAAGAATATTACGCTTTGAAATATACCACTTGGCTTTTTATTATAAATTGCTTCACATGGCAATTTATATTATATTTATATAGATAAATAAGATTTTTTTGACTGAAACATGTAGAAAGAGAACATTGGTTTTGCAATATTAAAAGCATTTCTCATAGAGGGTAAAATTAATTTTTGAGCTTTCAGGTGGGTGATTCAGAAGCTTAGTTAAACCACTGATATGCAATTGGAGTAGCTATTTTTCTGTAGGTAAGTTTGTCATTGCTGCTAAATCTGACACACACATTGTCTGTCTAAACCAACATATCAGCTTTGTTCAAGTGGAAGTATCTTGTTGATCTTAAATCTATTCAATCTATGACGTATAACAATGTTGTAGTGATGTTACTCTTCTGTAATGTAGGCTTCTGTAATGTCTTACTTTGCCTGGGTATTTTTGAAGTATTTCAAGACTGGTATCCCTATCACTATTCCTTATCTTTTCCTCCCTGTGCCTCTCACCATTTCCCCAACTGCATGTAGAAGTTACGGCAATTGTGAGAAATTGTAGAAGATAGGGTTGGAAGGACAATCTAATTGATCCTTTATCCCAAAGCTCAGCTATGGTTTTATTGTTCCTGACAAATGTCTATCTGTTGTGCCCTCAGAAACCTTTAGTGGTGGTGAGTCTACAACTTCCTTAGGTAACCTATTACCATTAAAAGGATTTTTTTCCCCAAAGATCTAACCTAAATTTCTGTGTGTTCAATCCCCACATTTTTAAGCCTGTTATTTCTTGTCCTCATCATGACCGTAAAGAACAGATTATTCTTTGATGCATAGTCTTCTCCATTTACAAGGGGACTGAAGGTAGCATTTGACAGTTTTTCCAGGTTATCTTTTTTCTTATAAATAGAAGCATCTGTGGTTTTTTTTTTTTTAAAGGCTTTGAGTATTAAATGTGATAATTTTCCTGAGAGAATCTTTAGTCCTGAACATACTTTCCTCTGTTTTATGTGAAATTAACTAGGATAGATTGGCAGGATCCTCTAGTTTTTGCACCATGTGTTCTTGTTTTCCTTTCGGTTTACATATTGAGCCCATCTTGTTTATTCAAGGTTATTGACGATTATTACTGTGTTCCTTCCCTTGCAGCCAGAATGGTACCTTCTGCTTTAAAATTCCTTTCCTAGTCTAATTCATGGTGATGTTTCACCATAAATGTAGCAATTCTCACCCTTTCAGAGCTGGAGCCCACAAAATGTGCAGCAAAGCCTGCTGCCCTTGGTCTCTGTTACTCCAAAATGGAAAGGGCACTACTTAGTTTCTTCCTCTGTCTCCTGATGCTCTTTTTGATGATCTGTAGCATTCTTTCCTTCCGATCAGTGTTCTGCCTGCATATTTAATTTAAAGAAAGAAATGATGGGAAACGTGGTAGAGTGAGTGGAGAAAAAGAAAAGAAGAAAAAAGATGTATGATAAATGAGCAGTGTTCAGCATAGACTCAATGGCACGTGTAGTATAAGAGACAGATTCCTGATCTTTCAGGATCTCTGATACTATTTCAACAAAATAGTGGTAATTAAAACTTAAGTTTCTTCTCTTTATCTCTTGACATTCTATTTAACATTAAGCTTGAATATAGAGCCTTCTTTGGTCTTCTAATCATTAAAATTTTGGTTTTGGTCTCCAGACTGTAGAGCACTGCATGGTCTTGCTTTGGAAACAGCATGCATGAAAATGTTTGGCAGTTATACCAAGCATAGACTCCTCTTTAAAAACTGTCTTAAAATTGAGATGTGGCAAAGGTTGAATCTGTGAAGGGAAACTCAGTCCTGACTGTAGATTCGGCTTCAAGCCATTTTAAAGATGTATTTTAAGTGGAGGGTTTATATCCATTTGTGTAATTTGCCATTTTATCTATTGTTACAGTAGAGAGAGTAGAGGTTTTTTTTCAATCAATGCTTAAAGCTTTAAAATAACTGTCCTGGGTTTGAAGTGAAATAACAGCAATGTCATGCCTGAAAATGTAAAATTCTTTAAACGCAATTCTAAGTGTTTTTCTCTACTTTGTCCTAAAAAGAATGAGAAAACAGTGTTTGCAAGAATTCTTTATTTTCTGTTGGTTTTTACAAGCATCAAAAGCCTCTATATCCCTTCCTCTTCTATTCCTAATAACTAAAGTTTTGGAAAAACTTAAAATAAGAACTGCTAGTTAATTTTGTCAACAAATCTGTGTAGAAAACCTTGATGCCTTTAGCGATTGCTTACAATAAGTGAAATAAAGGATACTTAGAGCAGCCTGATAGCATTTTGTAGTTGGATTACTGAAAGTTTTCTGTCCCAGATGTCTCCATTTGGCAACCTTGCTGTCATAAAACGGATCAGTGACATAATTGATCTTTTCCCCTGTTCTGTTCTATAACCGTTTATATAGCACATCCTGTGCAACCACATGGAAAATACAGATTGTATCTGCTTGAGTTCTAACTGCTCTGGAAAAATCAGTCAGTACAATTAGAGTGGGAAAGCATTAGGGTTTTTGTTATTGTTTTGGATCTTCAGAGTTATTCTTTTCATTTTTAAAAGTGTTTTGAAGGTCACATTTTATTGGCTAAGCTAATGATCAGGACTAAAAAAGGAACTTTACCTGGTATTTGTTTTAGGCTTCTTCCTTTTGCTCTAATAAATCTGAAAGCAGGCATAATAAAAAAGTATTGTTATCTTTTCATCTAATGCTATGAGATATTATTTTTTACATATATATACACATATATCTATATATAAAAATTCTTCTTTAATGTTTGGTGCGTATATCAAATGTAATAACCATTTTTTTTTGTTAGAACTTTCAGTAATGAGGGATTGCCATGAAATAAATTGAAAGATACTTTATAGTGATCCTCAAAACTGCATTTCATATAGAGAAACTCATATTTTTATATGCTATTATCACAAGTCCTTCACATTCTAAGAAAGATAAGCAAATTGATACTTGCATTGAATGGATTGCTTCTCTTACGATGGAATTAAAAAAACCTGGCAATATTTTGGTGACCAAAAATAATCCCAGAAATTGAGATGGAAAAGATTTGCATGCTTGCCAGTGCAGGCTTGTTAGTGACAACACTCTTCTTCGTGATTGGTGGCAGGACTTTTATCGTTTCTCTGGAGAGACTGTTCTCCCACCTAATAGGATTTATTGTTATGATTTTATTTTCTTCTGATGATTGTATCTGATAATAGCATTTTGAAATGCTGCAAGTTCTTCATCTTCCTCTTAAGTAGTTGCAGTCCTTGACCTAATTACGCCATTCCATTACTTGTTCTTTTCTTCTGAATCTAAAGCAACTTATTTTTGAATTTCAGACATACTGGTCGTTAGGCTTAGCAGAGTTTGGCTGTGTTGCGTAAAACATTTGTATATCAAGTTCATAACATAAGTGGTAATTACAGTTGTGCAGTCCCTTTGTGGAATGATATTTTGAGCTCACAGAGTTGCTCAAGGTTATAGGCTATAGTATCTGCTTCTTGAAGGATAAAAACTATTTTCTGCTCTGCTTTTAGTTTGGCTTTTTAATAATTTCATATCACTATTGCTGTCTTCTCTACTATTACAAAATTAGCATGTTTAGTTACTTTCCTTATCCAGTTGCCTTACACAGGCCAACTATGACAGGGTCTAGTCCTGCATCTTGCATATTTACATTTCTGTTTAACTTTTCTAGATTTTGATGTATGTGTTTGTGTCTGAGCCATGTAACTGTCTCTTCAATGGAGATTTTTGAGCTTGTAGAGCAAAAGTGTAGGTAATATACTAAAAAATCCTACTTAAAGTATAAGGTTCATTTCTGGGTTTATTTTATAACTTCTACTAAACATTTTTGTAAACTTGATTGTTTTATGAAGTCCTTTGATACTTAGGCTGTTTTTCATGACTCATGAAAATAATTGACAGTTGTTCAGCTAATTAATTAGCTAATTCCCTTAATACTGCATATTATCAGGTCCTGCTGACTACACATTCAGGCTTTTTCACGTGTTTTCTTTCTTAAATCTTGTCAGTGGCAGAGGTGCCTTCTGAATCTGAAGTTAAGCCTTTAACTCAAAACTGCGCTGTCCTCCAAGAGTCTGTCTGTTTAGAATAATGAATTGTTACATTTATATTGCAGTGTTTTTTCTGCACCATGCTGAATAACCATGCTGGTTATTTTAACAATAAAGTATGAGAGGTATTTTTTTGGTTGGTGCTGCTTAAACTTTTCTTGGTAATTGTAGATGCTTTTTCTTTGTTTACTTCAGTGGTACAAATTATTACTCAAAACATTTTGTTCTTTTTCCTTCTCTTAGTTATCATCAACTCCATATGACCCTCCTCTGCTTTTGGTAGTAAACTAGAATGAAATCTAAATTGCATTTAATCCATAATTAGTAAATTCACTGGGGTACTGATATACTAAAAATATGAAACTTAAAATTATTTTTATTTTTAATCCTATTAAAGTATTTTAATGTGACTCTTCACCTTTCTATAAAAGACATAACTAGAGACTCAGATTCTGCAAGGGAGATTAATGTGGGGGATGATAAAACTGATCAGACAGGATGCTTCAAAATACAGCTTCTTTCTCTGCTGTTTTTTCAAGGTTATCTAACAGTATAAAGAAGATACTTGAATACAAGCAGAAATCTATTTTGACTGACAGAGGTAATGCATGCTTTTCTAGATACCCTAGTAGTTGCAGGGCTAGGGCTACATGCAGTGAAGGAATAAATTATCTATACCAGTATATGCTTAGGTGTTCGTCCAAAGAGAGGAATTCAAGCTACAATTAAGTGAGGCAATCGTAGAGCAACTTAGCAACAGAAGGAGTAGGGCACCTCATCATAGTACCAGCACTCTGTATAGTCGATGATCTTGATCTAGGGAATAAGAAGTGCAAAAGGATGTTGCTGAAATTTTGTCCTTCTCTAGAGTTCTGCTAAAGTCAGTACTGTAAGGCTGTGCTGTCCACTCTGTGCTGTCCAGAATTTGGTATAATTTCCTAAAATAGAGGGTGTCCTGGTAAAGTATTGCTCAGACTTCAGCTACAGGAGGAGATAATGGTGATGACTGTATACTAATTCTTCATTGAGGACTATGTACATGGTCCTTAAAAATGATAACAATGAAAAAGTAAAATAAGTATGTAGCCACTCGATTAGAGTATTGCTTGCTTTTTTTTCTTTCTCCACATGGCGATGTATTTATGGGTAAGGTGGTATATACTCTGGTTTCTGTTCAGATTGCATAAGGTGGTGCAAGCATGTCTATTAGTTGTGGTTTATAGGATACGGTTTCAGGGATTTCTCCTGAGACATGGGACTTGAATACTTCCAGGTTCATGAAGATCAGATTGAATCCACTTCTCCTTACTTCCCCAAACACTCTATAATTTAGAAGAGTGTACAAATGCACACAGCAATAAGTGGGTTTTGTTTTCAAGCATGCTTTTAAAGTAAATCCTCTGTGATGCCTTCTACTGAGATGTTTTTGGGTATTAATTAGATATTTTCAGATTGTGCTTAAGATCAGATGCCTAGGGGAATTAATGCGCTTGCTACTTACTTTATCAATCTTTTTAGTGTGACCACAGACTTGAGCTCACTGCAAAGTCTGGTATGTTCAAGTGTATGGCATGTTCAGAGACCTAGAGAACGTTGAGAATTCTTCCTCCTCCTTTACTACTGTGTTTGAGTACTTTTTTAAACATAGGCTATGAAGCTTGGTAGTTGGATATGAAGTAGAATTACTACAAGTTGCAGATGAACTTAATTACCTTCTATCCACGAATGTGGCCAGTGAGAAACAGGTTAGCTAAACATGCAAACTTCATGTCCAGTGTAACATTACACATCCTGGTGACTTAAATGGAAATCCCATCACGTTTCCCTAAACAGTGGATTTTGGAAAACAAAGGCAACTTGCTGAAGTTAACTTCCTTGATAAAGCTTGGGTTTTTTATTATTATTGGGCTGGAGGGCAGAAAAAGTACATAAGGGAAAATAACTATTGAGAGCTGTCTTGAAGTGGCGAGGGCATGAATTGCCAAGGATTTATGTTTGTTCTAGCTTTATTGTATTCAACAATCTCTCTGAGATGCTACCTTGCCTTACTTTTTTGAAATAGTCCTAGAAGATTTTTTTAACTACAAGAACTAGACTAGCAGCATTAATGGGATACATAAAGAGATTAATATAAAATGCAATACTTTGCTGTAGAAGTATGAAGAAGTGAAACTTTTTATGTGCTCCTATGCTTGTATGTTTCTGACCTCATTTCCAAAAAATGCTTTAGATTTTCATCAACCATTTTTGTGCCGTTATGAATCTAGTAGTTGAGTATAGCAAAAATCAGTTCAAAGTGGATCAGTCTTTATGGTGATGGATGACTGAAGTTGATAAGATTTCTTCTTATCAACTACCAGCCATATACCTTAAATGGAATTGCTGTTATTGGCACATAAAACTTCATTAATAGCCAGATTCCTCCTGCATGTTCTCTCAGCAAGTCCTGGATTCTTCTAACTTATCTCATGCTGAAATGTGACTTGCTCAGTGAGTGCCCTGATCAGCTAGGAGTGTTGAATCTGATTAACTTTTTCTTTTCTACGAGAGTTGATCTGAATTTGAGGCAAAATGCCTGTGAAATATTATGCCACAAAAATTGCATGTAAATATATTAAAAAGCACACAATATGATAACACACATTTCTAAAACAACAAGTTTTGATCATCCAAGCAAATATTGTTTTGATCCAGCAGGAATATTTTGGTCATGCTATTTAGATGTGCCCCTTTATTACAGTTAAGCAGTAATTTTTATCACAAAATCCAGATGGCGGTATTTGGTAATTTCATTCAGGAAGTTGTTCTAATGGTATTCTTTTCTTTAAAGAAACATGGCGTGACCTTACCTTAAAAAATAATACATGTGTTTGCCAGGTTTAACTGTTAAGATTTGAGATGCCAAGTTCAATGATCAAATGTATTCAGAAGTAAGGGTCCTTAATCTTTTAGAAATCTGTTAGAGGATAGACACTGATAGTTCTAAGTTGTCTGAATTCTATATGATTTTTGCATCACACTTCTAAATATTTTAGTCATGGTTTGTACTCTTGGTGACCATATGATGGCGGAGCTTTAATGCATTTCACTGGAACCTTTTCCATCTTTCAGTTCTATGCCTGATTTCTACCAAAGCTTCCAATTGAAGTGGAAAGTGAATGGCAGGAATTTCATTGGAATTTCAAAGAGGACATCAGCCCTAGGAAGCTTAATTCAAATTCAAGATGTAGGACTGTTATGCCTCTTTTTTTGTCCACAGGAGATGGATTCAGTTATTGACAACATGATAGTGCTTTGAGTGGGTGAGGCAGAAATTGTTCAGAAATTGACAGGAAGGGTGCCTATTGATGCTGAAGTTACTGTGTAAATATTTTCCTTCTGTTGTGAGACACACTCTCTTCTAAGCTAGGTGTGGATAGAAGCTCTTGTCTATAAGTTTTCTTCAAATCTCTGTTTATTGATAGCAGTGCACTAACTTCTTTAGTGGGCAATTTGTTTAGAAACTAAGATAAAACATTATTAATATCCGCTGGACAGGGTCCAGATATTATCATTGTTTTTCATTTCCTTTATGCTTTTTTTTGGTTTGGGGCATTGCTAATAATTTTCCACTTAAAATGCATGGTAGGCTTTCTCTTCTTTTTTTTTTTTTTTGTTTCCTCTAAGCTAGATAAATCAGTCAATACAGTTAGATTTTTATATATATATATGTATACACACATACATACATACACACACTGGTTTGCCCTGGTCTATATGAAATAGCATTTACCTTTGTGTTGACAAGTGTGAGTTGTTGTCTTCCTGTAACTCTAAACCTAGATCCTATAAATGATCAAAATGCTTTAACCAGACCTCATGGAGAATATAGCTTTCAGAGTAAAATTTTAATCTAAAATGCTCTCGTGTAACTGCATTCTGGAGGCTGCTAACATTATTCAATTTCTTATAAAGTAATAGGTACCTGAAGTTCTGCTTTTGTACATATGGAGGACAATCCTCATCTGATTTGGCATCTTGTGTTTTAGCCCATTCTGTGCACAGAAACTAGGCATTCTTAAGTCATTCTGTGCTATGAACTTGTAACATTCACAATAGGATTTAATTTGTCAATGAAATGTGACATCTCGAGCTTTTATACAGTAGCGTTGTGGTTAGAGTGTGTCTGGGAAGCTGAAATAGTGGGAGCAGTTGATATTAATTTGATTTCTGGGAAATGATATTCTGCTTCACATAAAGACTTGGCTGTCTGCTGCTTTTGATGCTTGGATCCTCTTAAGGTGGTCCGCATTATTGTTTAAATTCAAAAAGCAGACTGCTGCTCTGGAGTGTATCAGTTGTTTTCCCCCTGCAATGCATTGTTTGCACTCTGAAATGGTCTCTGAGTGTGTGAACTGGATTATATTACTGAAATTAAACTGAAGTGTGCACTCCAGAAATGCAGGTAATGTACTCCAATTGCTAATCCACATTCAGTCCTTGGAACCCGTTTAGAATTAGTTTGAAGCAAAATCCTGTAGGGTGTGGATATTAAGGTTTTGGCACAAACTATTTGTTCTGCAGACCCCTTCATTTGCAGTGCACTGCTCGCTGATATCAATCTAATCAAACTGTCCTCTTGCACAGGCACAGAGCTTCAGAGAAGGTTACAGGATTCACTGGGCCACAGAGGAGCAACGAGAGTGAAGATAATTTTCTAGCTGAATGATGATCATTTGAAAGAGGGAAGTCCTGGCTTCCCACAACTATTTATACGTTTAATCCAATAACTGTTTAGTGTAAAACACTGTAATACAATCTATTCAAGTAGGTTTACTTGTCCACCATCTGGACATGAGTGCTGCCTGCCAAACTTCTAAGTTGGGAAACACACAGAGGACAGTGAAAGAAATCAAGGTTACTTTTGAGTAGTGAGAGTTCTTCAGTGTACACTCACTTTCTCTACCTCATCTGCCATCCCTTTCCCAGTTGTAACTGCCTTGGTCAGTGGAGGTGGCTGAAGGAAGTAAAAGTAGAGTGTGCTATGCCCAGTGCTCAAAGTCCCAGCCCCTGAACATTTAGAAGTAATTGTGCTCAAATCAACATTTTTCTTTTGCTGTTCTAGGCTGTTTATATATTACAAGAATGTGGAGGCGGTGGAGATTACATAAAATCTGGGTTGAAGTACCTGGTGGCAGGCAGAAGAAGCTTGTTGAAATCTGGAATTGCTAGCTCTGGTCTCAGTTCCTGTTTGCCATAGATCCAAATTCCTTCGTTAACTTGTTCTATGTGACTTAGTTAAACTAAGTACTGGTTACATCTACAGATACAGGCTGGATCAGTGGGCTGAGGCCAATTGTATGAGATTCAACAAGGCCAAGTGCCGGGTCCTGCACTTGGGTCACAACCCCTTGAAATGCTGCAGGCTTGGGGAAGAGTGGCTGGAAAACTGCCCAGAGGAAAAGGCCCCGGTCGACAGCTGGCTGAATATGAGCCAGCAGTGTGCCCAGGTGGCCAAGAAGGTCAATAGCATCCTGGCCTGTATCAGAAATAGTGTGACCAGCAGGAGCAGGGAAGTGATTGTCCCCCTGTACTTGGTACTGGTGAGGTCGCACCTTGAATCCTGTGTTCAGTTTTGGGCCCCTCACTACAAGAAGGACATTGAAGTGCTGGAGCATGTCCCAAGAAGAGCAATGAAGCTGGTAAAGGGTCTAGAGCACAAGTCTTATGAGGAGTGGCTGAGGGAACTGGGACTGTTTAGTCTGGAGAAGAGGAGGCTGAGGGGAGGACTCATCGTGCTCTACAACTACCTGAAAGGAGGTTGTAGCGAGGTGGGGGTTGGTCTCTGTTCCCAAGTAACAGCGAGAGTAGAGGAAACAGCCTCAAGTTGCACCAGAGGAGGTTTAAATTGGATATTAGGAAAAATTTCTTCACTGAAAGGGTTGTCAAGCCTTGGAACAGGCTGCCTAGGGAAGTGGTTGAGTCACTATCCCTGGAAGTATTTAAAAGACATGTAGATGTGGTGCTTAGGGCCATGGTTTAGTGGTGGACTTGGCAGTGTTGGCTTTATAGTTGGACTGGATGATCTGAAAGGTCTTTTCCAACATAAATGATTCTATGATTCTGTACCAAGCAAGAGAGAGTACAGCACAAGATTATAGTGGTGGCTGATATAGTTCATAGATGGTCAAATATCACCATATTTGACTTGGTTTTAATGGAATGCTAGATGGGGGATTAAAGATAAGTGTATTTTATTGCAAAGTATTTTATACTATAGAAAACATGTTAGTAAGTGGACTACACCGGAAAACAGTGAGGCCTGAAGTCATCCCACTTTAGGCTCTTGGTTGAGATACTGTTATTGGAGGTTTAGCAACCTTTAGTACCATCAATGGTGGTACTGATGGAGACAGTTCCACCTATGTAAGAACTGAATGATATTTCCATCCTCAGCCCCTTCATAAATTTAGGATGAATATGATGATGCCTTAGCCATGTTCATTTTACAGGTGAGCTATGTTGGAGAGATCATAAGTCCAAATATATATTGCATATTCAAATGACATGTAGTTTCATAGTAAGTAGAACTTTCATCTTTAATTTCATTTTTCTTGTCCCACTGTGTTCAAGAGATATAATTACGGTTGTGTTAGTGAATCATAGAATACCAGGTTGGAAGGGACCTCAAGGATCATCTGGTCCAACCTTTCTTGGCAAAAGCATGGTCTAGACAAGATGGCCCAGGACCTTCTCCAGCTGAATCTTAAAAGTGTCCAATGTTGGGGAATCCACTAATTCTCTGGGGAGATTATTCCAAAGACTGATTGTTCCCATTGTGAAAAACTGTCCTCTTGTGTCCTGTCGGAATCTCCCCAGGAGTAACTTGTACCCATTACCCCTCATCTTTTCCATGTGACTCCTTGTAAAAAGGGGGTCTCCATCTTCTTTGTAGCCACCTTTTAAATACTGGAACATGGTGATAAGGTCTCCCCTAAGCCTCCTTTCCTCAAGGCTTAACAAACCCAGCTCTCTTAGCCTTTCCGCATACGACAGGCTTCCCAGTCCTTTGTTCATCTTTGTGGTCCTTCTCTGGACCCTCTCCAGCCTGTCCACATCTTTTTTGCATAGTGGGGACCAAAACTGAGCATTCCGGGTGTGGCCTCACAAGCACTGAATAGAGTGGGATAATGACTTCTTTATCTCTGCCGGTGATGCCCTTGGGCATGCCCCTTGGATTGGGGCAACCCAGCATCCTGTTGGCTTTCTTTGCCACAGCAGCACACTGTTCACTCATATTGAGTTTGTTGTCCACCAGGACCTCCAGGTCCCTTTCCACAGAGCTGCTCCCCAGCTGAGTAGATCCCAGCCTGTGTTGCACTCCTGGATTATGTTTTCCCAGGTGCAAGACCTTACACTTGTGCTTGTTGAACTTCATCAGGTTCTTGTTAGCCCACTCTTCCAGCCTATCCAAGTCTTCCTGCAGGGTGGCTCTCCCTTCCAAAGTGTCCACTTGCCCACTCAGTTTGGTATCATCGGCAAACTTCATCAGGGTACACTTGATCCCATCATCCAGATCACTTATAAAGATATTAAACAGCGTTGAGCCTGATATTGATCCCTGGGGGACCCCACTTGTGACAGGTTGCCAGTTTGAAAAGGAGCTATTTACCACCATCCTCTGGGTGTGGCCTGTCAGCCAGTTTCCCACCCACCGCATTGACCACTTGTCTAGACCGTAACGCATCTGTTTCTCTAGGAGGAGGCTGTGGGAAATCCTATTGAAAGCGTTGTAGAAATCCAGATAGACAATGTCCACTGCTCACCCCACATCAACCAAGCAGGTTACTTTGTTATAGAAGGAGATCAGGTTTGTCAAGCACAATTTGCCCTTGGTGAATTTGTGCTGGCTTTTTCCAATCATGTACTTCATTTGACTCGTGATACCCCCCAGGAAAATGCGTTCCATAACTGAAGTAAGCCTGATGGGCCTATAATTTCCTGGATCCTGCTTTAAGCCCTTCTTGTAGATGGGGGTGACATTAGTCATCTTCCAGTCTTCTGGGATGTCCCCCAGTCTCCATGAATTCTCAAAGAAGTGTATTAGTGTATTAATCTATTGGCATGTTTCTTAAGTGATTCAAAAATCTAGCTGAAGCTGTTCAGTTATAGCAACATCAGTTTTTTGAGCAATGAATGCATTGTGCTTTCATGCAGAACTCATGCTTGCTTGGCTGTGAGAGAGAAAATTACAAGTTCATTAGCTGATACAGCAGCTTTGTTTTCCAAAGTAATTTGAAGTCTGTACATCTCCCAAGAAGTGAAAATGGAACTTTTCCTGAATTTAATGAACTGTTTTGATAGTAAAAATGTTCTGGAGGAAACACATTTTTACTCAAGTCTTTACAGTGAATCTTGAGTCTACAAAAAGTTAAAGGAATGTGTTTTAAAATCATTTTAGGGAGACACTTTCAAGTGGTTTTCATCATTAGATCTGTAGTCACTTTTTCTAAGAATGAAAAATGCATAGGCCTTTAGAAATTAGATTTCAGGTTAATTTCAGAAGTTAATTTCATAAGGTAAAAATTTAGACTTCATGATATGTTCATGTTTTTATGAGAATGCGATGTTATTTTGGTAAACACATCAAATTTTCACTTTTCTAATGGAGATAGTAATTCCATTTCCAGTTTCCTCAATGTGAGTTATTGAGTTAACCACTATAAAGTACTTGAATTTTTAGTATTTGACCCAGAAATTAATGCTGAGTATGGGTGTTTAAACGGCTGTTTCTTTACATGTTTAAACCATTAGGTTTTTCATTAAAGCTTCCTAACCACTTGTACAGTCTTGATTTAGCATTCAATAATGAAATTCTGCTTTAGTCTTATTAATTGCACCTTTTTTATTTAGATCAAAATTATGTGCTGGTATCTATGAATAGTCTTTCCTTAAAATACTTGGAAATAGATCTGAAACTGCAAAGTAATTATTTTATGTTAAAAAGATTAAGGGCTTTATCTATCACTAGAGATTGTCTACCTCCTGTTGAACCACAGATCCATTCATTAATTTAGTACCATGTTATGTCCTTTGTCTTCTGATGAATGACTTACCAGGGAAGGTAGTATTCCGATGAAAGGAGCTCCTGCTCAAGGAACTGCATAATATTTCTGTTCCTTAATGTACGAGTAATTGCAAGTATGCAAGAACTTCATCTGGACGCTGACAGAGGAAAAAGGAAAGCTTTGTAAAAGGTCTTGTTGTTTGAAAATGTTGAGGTAGTAGTTGCAGAGAAGAATGCTAAATTTGATGGTTCTATCATATTTTTGTGTGGTTTTTTCCCTCCTGAGAAATAGAAATAGCTAGGAAACTCTGACAATAAAGTGACCAATAAAAGCGTGGCATAATAGAATAAAACTGTGAAGAAGAAATGTCAGAGATGGCAAAGAACGTATGTAATAAAGTGACAACGAAATAATGTTTTACCGAAAGAAAAAGAAGGAAGAGGATTGCTTTGCATATGATGACAGGAGAGAAGGAGAAATCAACAGTCTGAACTTGCATCCAAACTTTTGCGCTTAGGTAGTTGTGTCATAGAATCATAGAATCATTAAGGTTGGAAAAGACCTCTAAGATCATCAAGTCCAACCGTCAACTGAACACGATCATGCCCACTAAACCATGTCCCTAAGCACCTCATCTACACGTCTTTTAAATATCTCCAGGGATGGTGACTCCACCACTTCCCTGGGCAGCCTGTTCCAACGTTTAATAACTCTTTTGGCAAAGAATTTTTTCCTAACGTCCAATCTAAACCTCCCTTGGTGCAACTTGAGGCTGTTTCCTCTCGTCCTATGGCTAGTTACTTGGCAGAAGAGACCAACCCCCACCTTGCTACAACCTCCTTTCAGGTAGTTGTAGAGCGCGATGAGGTCTCCCCTCAGCCTCCTCTGAGGCTGTCATCTGAACCCTTCTGTATTACAATTTGTCACTTCTAGCAAAGAAGAAAATTGTGAATTTTCCTTTATATAAAGTAGGATTTTTATTAATTTGTTTGGTGTTTTTTTTTGGTGGCAATTCATGCAAAGCAATGCTCTGCTTTGGAACCTTTCCTTTCTTGTCTTACAGTAGATTGTCCATTAAATTGACTAGATGATGTTGCTACTGTTATCCATGTAAAGTGCTGTAGATATTTGTGATTGTGTTTGATAGGTACTGTTAATGCCCTTAAATGCACATCTGTTCAGAGAGGCAGGTTGACTGATATTTGGAGAAAAAAAACAAAACCAAAAGAAAACAAAAAACAAACAAAAAACCAACAAAAGAAAGCTCACAATTAATTTCTTCATCCTGAGAACAATTTGACCTTGAAACCAAAGTAAGTTTTCACTAATTTCAAGTGAAGTAATACAACAAGGTACTACTTTTTTTGCAGAAAAAGGAAATTTGCTATCTTACCTTCCCCACTTGAGAGACTGTCATTGCTAAGACTGTCCTTAATGTTAAAGCATCATCTGGAGACTTGAGGTATTTGAATTCAATTGTTAAATGTGTACTTGGTTTCCTGTGTAACTCTGCCCAATCTTGTGTTACTTGTCCATTTTATAAAATGGAAAGGTTGGTACTTCCCTTTGGTCCTGCTTTTTCCTTTTCATTGCCAAGAAAAGAAAGTGTTAAACAGATAAATTGCTTTTTTTGTTTTTGAGGTATGGCAGCACAAATTCTTTTTAAGTTCTGTTTAGAAAAAGAAACAAGGTGTCGTGGTTTAACCCCGGCCAGCAAAAATAAACGCCACGCAGCCTCTCACTCACCCCCCCACACCAGTGGGATAGGGGAGAGAATCGGGAAGGGTACAAGTAGGAAAGCTCCCGGGTTGAGATAAGAACAGTTTAATAAATGAAATAAAACAAAAGTAGAACAGCAATAATAACAAATGGGAACAACAATAACAGAATATACAAAGCAGACGGTGCACAGTACAACTGCTCACCGACCACGCGTCCCGAGCTGGGGGGCGAGCCCCCCCCCCCACCTGGTTTTTATACTGAGCATGATGTCACATGGTATAGAATATTCCATTGGCCAGCTGGGTGCTCCCTCCGCCCTGGTGCAGGCATCACCCAGCAACAGCCAAAGCATCAATGGGCCATTAACGCTCCTTTCACACCTAACCAAAACACAGCACACCCCCCAAGCTGTGGGGAAGAAAGTTAACCCAGTCCCAGCCAGAACTAGGACATAAAGTAACGGTCGCTTTTTGGTATGTGCTCTGTGCTATGTAATTCTTCTGTAAATTCAGAAGATTTAGAAGCCTTCAGTTTAAAAAAAAAAAAAAAAAAAAAAGGTACTTGAAAACCCCACCTTTCAGCCAGTTCAGTTTTCTAATGTCAATGATTTTGATATTTTAATGTCTGTCTTA
Organism: Pelecanoides urinatrix; assembly: GCA_013400755.1. Classification (NCBI taxonomy): domain Eukaryota; kingdom Metazoa; phylum Chordata; class Aves; order Procellariiformes; family Procellariidae; genus Pelecanoides; species Pelecanoides urinatrix. The sequence goes on along the minus strand of VZTQ01004258.1, from coordinate 5,489 downwards.
CTAGCACGCAATAGGTTTTGTCAATCTGCAAAAGCACTATGAAACCTATAATTGAAAGGATTTATGAAATTTTATTCTGTATGTTACAAAATTTCATGAAAACAGAGGAAATAGAATGTATAATAAAAATCCACCAAATATACAGGGGTACACATGGTCAAACAAAACCATCTTCTCCTTATGTCTTTTGAAACACTATCTATGATTTTTTAACAGTAACATATTTGAAAAGAAAAGCCTGAAGGTTTGGGATGTTTTGGTTTTTTTACCCTTACAATTTTTGACACTTTTATCAATGAACTTTCCTGTTGTACCATGTTAAAAATTACCTTTTAAGGAAATGTGGGACCAAGAATACATCTAGATAGTTGGCTGCTTTATGAACAAATGTGTAATATTACATACATACTGTAATAACAGTTTCTTTGAAATACTTAAAACAGTGGTCCAAAGAATAAGTGGTTTTTGTCATCACTTCTGTATACCACTTGAGTTGTGAAGAAAAGTGTATGTGAACTAATAAATTGAAGGAAATTCTGAACTTCTCTAAAACCAATTTCCAGGATGCCAAAGACCTGCTGGTAGTGTAGCTTTCTTTAGTAATATTCTGCAATTCTTCTAATAGAGGAGGATGGATGTTCTGCAATTCTTCTGATAGAGGAGGATGGATGACAAGTGTTCTGTCCTCTTTTCTTCCCTCTTTGTGAAGATTGTAGGCTTCACATTACTGAAAGAAGGACCTGGGGTAAATGATTTAGATAACATTAATGAAAAAAGATAAGAGAAAATAAGAGCTCATTAAAAGGGTTACAGTCCTTTTCAGAAAGGCCTCTTTTTGGCAACAGTTTTTTAAACTGAATTTCTCTCATTTGCCCTTGCTGCTCTTGGTTGGATATGGAATCACTGTAAGTAAATACTAGAGGAGGCCATCTCGTCTTGAGCTTTTCTCCTCCTTCCCACTTCAAACTCTTCACTGTGTATGTTCAGCAAGCCAACACAATGTTATGAATGCACATTTTTCCCTACCTGCCTTCTGAGATCATCTTTTGTATGGATTTAATGTAAGTTTAATGCATTTAAAACTGAATTTACGGAATGATTAAATCAAATTTTTGAGTCAGATCTTGCTTACATCGCAGTTATGGCTTTGTTGGAGTTCAGTTTTAACAAATGTTAATTTTTTCCTACTCATCTGTTGGAAGTGGAAAAAATAATGTGCAGAATGTAAACTTTGACAATATCAGAATCTTTCACAGAGTCTTGAAAAAGTATTGATGCAAGGATGCTTATTTTTCTGTTTCTACTCAACTCTAGCTATAGTGCTCATTTTCTTTTATAACATGGTTTACATGTAGTATAAGCCCCTTATTGGAATCTCTTTGAGCTACATAGTATATCATCTCTTGATTAGCCAATTCAATTATATGAAATAGATTACAGGTTTGGTTGGTTGGTTTTTTGGGTTTTTTTTGTTTTGGTGTTTTGGTTTTTTTTTTTGCAATAATGGAGAATTCGTGTACCAAGATAAGCCCAGTGGATTTTGACTACATATCTGCCATGGGTCAAATATGGTTATCTTCCTGATAAGCATATGGACAAAAGAGGAGGGAATACTTGTATTTCTACCAGCTATTCATCTTATCTAGGGGACTGCTGCCAGAGATGGGAACAAGAAAATTAGAATGATGCTTGGAAAGTAGGAAGCAGTATATTTTCCAAATTTAAAAAAAAAAAAAAAAAGCTGATGTAGGACTGAAAACTGATTGTCTGTCCAAATCTTACTCACTATCTCATCCTGCCTTTCAAAGTGACCAAACTAATTTGCCACCTCCTTTCTAACCATTGTTATTTCTCAGAGCTAGGAATAGAATCTAGGCTTCCTGACTATCAATATTCTCTTGTTGATAGCAAAGAAAGGAAAAAAAAGAAAAAGTAACATAAGAGAAATGTTTCATTTCCTCTGGAGCTGCGCTATGTAGAAATGGCTAGTTACAACTTGTGTTGCTCAATAGCATCTAACATACTGAGGAGGTTTTTTGATCCAGGACATACATACTGAGGCCAAGACATTCAAGACTTCTCAGTTATGCAGTTAGAATTATGATTTGATGGTGTGGAATTCACTCAATGCAAGATAAAGAACATGTTTTGTTTTGTTTTTTTTATCACATGAGTTTTGGGACAGTTCATTGCTTGATGTTCTTAACACAATGTATGGATATAGAGTATACAACAGATTACAAGATTAGAACTGTCTGATTAACAAAAAGCAGTAAGGGTTGACCTTTTAATTGTGAATTTGAGTGATATCCAAAATGTCCCATACGCATAAATTTCCATTGTCAACATAAGATACATTTTCCCTTTCTTTACATACCAGTATTGATGGAAAGTATACCACACTTGTCCTAGTATAAGGCAGACTTTTACATCAGCAGCTGCAGTTGCTGTAGGGTATACCTGATTTCCAGGTATCAGTGAGTTTTAGAAAGTGAGATATAGTAACAGTCAAACTCATCTCCACTTGGTCAGTGGCATCATATTTTCTAATTACATGAGTTTATTTTACTGTAATTAATTTCTCTATCAAAGGTTAATACTGGTGTTATAATTCATATTATAGAATACAAATATTATAAGTATGTCTCATCATTCTTCAGAAGTTTGATGTAATGCCAGGAATAACTTTTCTCTTTAATTCCCCTGCAGGTGTAGATTTTTATGAATTTCTTCTTCAGTTAGAAATATTGCTGCACTCCAGTACTGAATTTTTATTTGAATGAGTAACAGTAGTTTTATGTGTCTTTATGTTCATGAGAGGATGTTATGTTTGCACAGATTCTTATGAGTATAAATAAGATGAGCAGAAAGGTGTGTGTGCTCTCTTCCAATTTCATACTGCCTATGTTTTCCCTTATTTCCATTATGTTCAAGTTTGGGATAGATGTCAAATCTTGTGTCAGTACAAATAACTGCTGTATATAGCGTGCCTCCAGAAGTCATGAGATAGTCATATAAACAGCCATAAGCAATAGCAAAAAGTCATTCTGAGCTCTAAGCTGTGTTACAGACAACTTAGAAAAAGCTTCTGCATTTCACTGATGCATATTTTTGGGAATGCATCTATTACAGTCCTTTCCCAAAAACTATGGTTGGAGAGTAGATAGCCATGAGTTAATATTATACAAAAAAATTTTCAGATGGATGCCCTCTTAAACAAAAGTGCACCTTTGAGTTTATGTTATTAGAAGGTATATGCTAGACTGTTTCAAATGGCTCTTTGACAATGTTTTAGTATTCATAGCTGTATTGAGTTGACTGAGAATTTCAGCAAACTGATTCTGAAATAAGGTGAAAAATTCTCCAAAACTGTCAATGTTCAGTTTATGCTATGATCTATTTTTACTGTTGTCTCAGGTCAACGGCTGCTGTTGGTTCCTTTTCTTCTGTATTTCTAATATCTTCCTGGTTGGATTTTTGGATACATTCCAAATGCATATTATTTAACTTACCACTGTGTATTCCTGGTTGTTGATTTCTCTCTTTCCCTGGTAACTCCATATGCTGAGCAACTGTGTCTGTGTGTCTTGCAGCTGCCCTTGCTAAGGTGCAGGCAGCCAGCCTACACTTGACTGCAGTGGAAATAATTCCTCCTCTGAATTTCTTTGTCCATAAAAATATGGCCATCATTTTAAAAGACCCTTTAGATAGCATGTGCACCAAGATTAGAGAGTTATTTCTTTCAGGTTCAGCTGTTTGAGTGCATGGACTATGTATATTTAACCCTGAAAAATGGATTAAAGTCTTAAGCCTTGCACACTTACAGAATGATGGCAAGGTGTGCAAATTGTTGCTGCAGCAGTATGAGGACTATAAAATGACAATGTAAAACTTAAAATACACAATTTGTAAAAATGGTAAAATTTGATAATTTAGGTGAAGACTTCTAATTCTTTAAAATTTGTGGGACCACAAATTACATTAGCAGCTTGTTTCTGAATGCTTGTAGGAAACTTTTGAAGTCCAGTTTTTCATAAAGTTGTAATCAAACCATTTTGCTGGAAAGTATTGTGTATTGTAAAACTAATTACAATACATTTAGCTCGAGATGTTTATTATTAACAGGACATTATGTATTATATCTGCCAAAGAGCTACTTATTTAATTCTCTAAAGTCATACATCAAAATGTAGATGTCCAGATCATTGCCTCCAACACTCTTTTCATTTTGGTGATGGTAAATATCTGGAAACCAGTAAAGTTGTCAAAATAGCGCCATGTGAACAGATCTAAGGTATCATACGGTTACGTAGGCTACCTTCTTATTCTTAGGAGTTTCTCAGGGAAAAGCAGCATCACTTTTACATTATGGTTAATGGCTGCTGAAATGGTCTCTTGGTGAGATGTACAGTTAGACATCCTGTGTTTTACAGGCTGAATCTGACCTGTTAGCACCAGCGGAGCCACATGGATTTGTTCTATCTCTGTTAGCCTTTCTTGCAGTTCCTATGGCTGTACTGTACTGTGGTCGGTTGTCTTTGTACTGGTGAAATGCACGTTTTGCCACATGAAAGGTATGCTGGATCACATAACAAATACTTGAAATAATTTAACCTAAACTTGCCATTTACAAAAACTTACCCAATTGTGTAGCACAAAGTGGTATTAATTTTTGAGTATATGACAATAATATATATTTTAGGTATGTGCAGTAGATCTATACCTACCTGAAACAATGTATTATAATGTTCCTTCAATAATGGATGACAAAACTAGTGTGCTATTACCGGTTTATGTAAAGAATCCTCTTTTCAAGGAAAATTAATCCTGTGCTTCAATTTTGGATGTCTGAGAACAACTGTCTAAAGTAAAAGAAATATTCTTTATGGCCTCCCCAACTTGGTGTCTCCCAGAATGTCTGCTGTCTCAAGTGCAGTCACCTACATTGTACTTAGCATTTTTCACAAAAAAAATCTTTTATAAGTTAGATGTGAAACGGAAGTATAAACCAATTATCATTTCTCCCTCCTGTATTTCAGGTTGGCTTCTTTTGCATTCAAGGTATATCCTTGCCCTTTACTTGCTTTAGCCTCTCTAGTCATCCCTTTCTCCTGTTAAAACTGCATAAATGTTTTGGTTTCTTAACAGTTTTCTCTTGGGTTAATTTTCCAAAAAGGGCAAGTAGTTTTCCAAGAGGTCTCCTACGTTTTTTAAAAATTAGACCACTGAGAACATTGCTCAGTAATATGTCTGTGTATCTTCCAGAGAGAGATGACCTAATAGTTTCCCACATAATGCTACGTGTTTCATAGGGAGAAAAGGTGTGCCTTATTTTTAATGGCACCATAGAGACAGCAAAAAGCAACGCTTTCTAGTGAGGGTTTCCAAGGAAGACTGAATAAAATGGGTGTGGGGTGGGGTTTTTTTTTGTCTGATTTTCTCTTACCTGCTACACATCCTTGCATAGTCTCAGTGTCCTGGTTTCGGCT